>PVJA010001319.1:108787-130626 GCA_004027025.1 Myocastor coypus
TTTTTGAGACAGGGTCTCGCTATGCAGCTCAGGCTGGCCTTGAGCTCACTTTTGTAGCCCAGGCTGGTCTCGAACTCGCACCGATCCTCCTGCCTCAGCCTCCCTAGTGTTGGGATTACAGGCGTGCGCCACCACGCCCGGCTTTCTTCCCAATTTTAAGAAGTAATTTATTGGACATCAGGTTCTTTGGCCATCTGAATTTTGGTTATAGTTAGCAAAATCTTTAGACTCTGTCATATCCTATTTTACAAAAAAAGTAAAATGTTTTCAATTATTATAAGATTGTCTAGCTCTTAAAGCTCAATATATTCTAGCTGAAAGCTTTGGCATGTTCTTTATTATGCATAAGATGTATAACTAGTGTTTTAAAATGTTTTTAGTGAAAATCTATCCAGAAAGGAATATATTACTGGTAATTCATAAAATTAAAGATCACTTACAGAATGACTTGATCATTACTTCTTTGGCTCCTTTGAATCCCTTAAATACCCAATAGAAATGATGTGAGCTATGGAAACCCTGTAGTCTTTCTAATCTCCCGAATTCTATTTCTATGTGATGCAAAAGCAGTCGTAGATAATAAACAACAAGCTTTGCTGTGTTTCAATGAACCTGTGTTAAAAATAGATAAACAGCCTCAAGGGGCCAGACCTGCTGCTCTTTCTTTTAGTACACGGCATTATTCAGCACTCTGTCTTCTGGCATTTTTTGCTGTCTGTTTTGAATTTTAGTATTAGTTGTAAATTGATGAGAATGAAATTTTATGTATTCGATCCTTAGAAAAAGTGTATTGTTCTAATACTAAGTTGGATTGTTCCTGCAGAAGTGTATAACTAGAAAATAGATATAAGAAACTAAAGAAAACTATGGGGAGGACTCGAAATCTTACTGATGGAGGGGACGGTGCCGGGGATGAACCATGTGCAAGGCGATGGATGCTGCACAGCTGAGTTACACTCCCAGGCCCTTGCAGGGATTGCTTTAAAATATATGTAAAATTATTTGTTATTCTTCTCCTCCGAGAAAGATACCCTCTAATTTTATTCTTTGAATGCAAGAAGGACTTAGTAGAGTACTTGCAGTGAATAGGAGAAGGTAGAAGTTTAGAGCCAGGTTCTGTGAGGTATTGTGCATCTTTTTTCTTGTTCTTTTCCTCTCCTTTTTTTTTTTTTTGGAAGCAGATACTTTATTAACTGACCATATCATAAAAACAGCATGGTAGATACCTTAGTTCATCCTTCTAATAAGCCTGTTGATCTGATCTTCCCTATTTCCAGCATCTCCACCTTCCATAAAGTGGGTGGTCTTTTTCTTTATTCTACCTCATGGAGATGATAACTTGAATGGCCCCAGGAAGTTACTTGCTTCTTTGAAGCAACAGTACAGATCTCATGAGTCAGATCCTCCATGCAGATGATGCCATATTTTCCAAGAGATCAGTGAATTATCTGTTAAGGCAATTTGCTTTTTATCGATTTTTCCATAACCACACTTGTATATTAGTTCATTTACTGACTTCAGGTTTGGGTACCCCATGCAGTATATGGCCACACAATTCTCAGTGTATTAATTCGAGCTTTGTTGAGCTTAACAAATGAACCACTGGAGATTTGGCAAAGGCGAAGGAGTTGCAACACCTTGCAGACCTTTGGGCTCACACCACTGATACACCTGATCCGGATGACAAATGCCAGTTTGGGCTCTGCAGGGACATAGAAATTGCCAGCTTTTCTCGCTATCCCAGCCATTTGATCTCAGTTCTGTTCATCTGTCTATGCTCCTTATGACTCCTGACTTTTTCACAGATGAGCTTCCTCCTTGCCTTGTGAAGCATCTTCTGGGCAAACTTCTTTCTCAGGTACTTCAGCTTCAACACTGAAAAATGTCTTTGCTTTTTCTTAAGGGTTTCTGGCACAGCAGGAAGCCTCCTTTTCTTCTCTTCTACATCTTACATGGTTCCAGCCAGAAAAAAGCTTGTGCTTCTTTCTTAGTCCGTCTTGGATCACTCTTTCTGGGGAAAGCCAACCGTCATGCTGCCGAGCCCTACAGGGAGCCCTCCATGGTAAGGACCGGAGGCTTCCTGCCCACAACCTTCCCAGAAGTGGACTCTCCAGCCATCACCAAGCCTTCACATCATTGCATCTGATACCAATCCTTGACTGAACCTGCACTAGTGATCCTGAGCAAGAGTCTCTGTCTAAGCTACTTTTGCATTCCTGACTCACAGAACCTGGGAGATAATATATGGTTTTTTTTTTTAAGCCATTAATGTTTGTAAGTAATTTGCTTTGAAACATAAGAGAACTAAAATTTCAATATGATAGATTTCAACATTTGTTTTGACCCAAAAAAGGCTGAGCACAAGGGAAAGAAAACAAAAATGATCCCTTTTTCTCCATCAAGGGTCCATACCTCATATACACAAGTTATAATTGTTTTCTACATGCACATAATTAGCCATTGAGCATTTTAAAGTCGAAAATATATTATTTTGTCATAGACTTTTTTACTAGTACTTCGTTCTGGTTTATATCTACACTTGAGGTGGGTTATAGCTTGTGTCTAGTTGTCCTCCAAAGCCCCATGTGGTCATAGGTGGGACTTTGTCAGAAGTGGCTGAATCTAGTGTGGGCTGATTCGTGGTGCAGTGTTAGCATGAAGGGTGAGAGATCAATAAATCTGTCCACTGATTGGCTTGGCACCACCCTTACTCCTAGTAGCCTGGATACAATGTAAGGGGTAGAAAGAGGATTGTATTCCGCTTGCTTGCTTGCTTGCTTGTACTGATTTCTGTTTACCATAAGCTGGCCCTCTGTCAAGCCACCCTGCCTTAGAGCCAGCTGATTATGGACTGAAACTTCTACAAACTGTGAGCTAAATAATCTTTTGCCCTTTTCACTTTGGGAGTCAGATATTTTATCTCAGCCATGAGAGAAAAGTGACTAAGACAAGTTATCAGAGATCAAAGCAAGGACAAGTCATGACACCATAGAATAGTCTTTCAAAAAGTGCTTTAGATACAGGAAGGATAAAGTTGTAGGAAATCTATGCTCCACACATGCTTTCTAGCTAAGTACAGAGCATTCTCAGCACCAGGAAAATAACAAGGGATGAAGAACTGGTGAGGAGGTAGCCCTTGGGGGAGGCCAAACCTGCCAGCAGCTTAGCTCTGTCACACATATGTTGGCTCCCAATCTGCCATGACAAATGAGGCCATAATATCAGTCTGGTGATTAAGACTGGGCATTCTCTGCAGTGAGACCCTGTAGACACTGTACTAAATACATAAGGAAAAAAATTTTTTTCTCCTTGTGCATTTTTTATTATTGTGTGTAGTGCATTATTCTTAGATTTCAGACTTTGTACCTGAAGCTCTCTGAATGTCTGCTGGCTTAGTTCATAGTTCTTCCAGCCCTGGCTTGTGTCCTAATTTTGTTGCTTCTTCTGCTGATGAGACCATTGTCCTCCTAAAAATCATTACCTTTTACTTCAACTTCTGTTTGTCTCGTTGACTTTCTCCCATTTTTGCATAATGAACATAGTGATATTAAATTGCTGTCAGTAGGTACATTTCATTCTTGTTCAACCAAAAAAAAAAAAAAAAACATGGTTCCCTCTAAACATGCATGTTTCTGCCAATCCCACACATTCAAATTGCTCCCTTGGCATTTAAAGCTCTCAATAGTACAGGACTGATACATGTTGACCACATTCTATTCCCCCTCTCATATGCTGTATTCCAGATGATGAGGATTAACTTTACAATTGCTGAATATTTTAGCACTTGCTACTTCCTACCTTCTATTAAAATCATTCTCTCTAGTTGGAACATAATTCTCCACTTGTTTCTTGGCAATATTTAATCAAGCCTCAAATACTGCCTGTTCTAGAGAGTCTTTTATGATCGTTACTCAGGACTGTTAACTTGATTGACTAGAGAGATGGCTGACATGTCTAGGGCAATAATGGCAAGATTTTAACTTGTGTGTTCTTGTGTTTTTCTTCTAACACAAAAGATGTTAAAGTATGAGTCACTTTTCAATCCTAAAACCTTAGCATTTGGGTTTAATTAAATACAAAGTGCTGGCGCTTTGTAATCAATAAGTGGGTTTTCTGTTGCAGTTTGGGCACTTGATCTCTAAAAGGCTTGCCATTGTTGGCATCGGAGATTACTGAGCCAGACTCCAGAGTGTGACAGGTGGGCTTGACCTTGGAGAAGGCGGTTTGTCTGCTTCCTGGTCTCATCGATGTCAGTCTCCTCCTCTGCTTTCAGCTTCCTGAGTGCACTAATGAGGCAGCTCTCCCTAACCACACTCCTCCCTGAAACCATGTTTTGCCCTTGAATAAAGCTAGCTAATCGTGAACTGAAACCTTCAAACTGTGAGCCAAAGTATAAGTCAGGGATTTGGTCCTAGCAATGAAAAGTCAATAAATACAGCCTTTCTTACGCTCTCAGCCACATATAATCTCCCTTGTATTTGAAATTTGATTTTTATTCTCTCATACAAAATAGGTACTTACCCTATTCCAACATACTGAATTAGAAAATCCTTAGCATGTTTTACTTATCTTTGTATTCACTGACTCTCCAGAACATGAACAAATAGTTATGTTTTTTTTATTTTCCTTGAATTGTTTTGCATTCATTTAAAAAGATTTGAGCTAAACCATAATTTGCTTTAGTGCACTTAATGGTGATTTCATTTATAGACTATTTCTGTGACACTATTTGTTGAGTAGGTCAATTGAGCTGTTTAAAATCTTTTTCAATTTCATGTCAACACACTTTTAATTTCATTGTGTTTCTAGGATAACCTTAACTACTGGTACAAATAAGCCTGAAGTCCTTAGGCTTAGCATGATAGAAAGTTATGTCAGAGCATGTTACCAGTCTAACACAGGTGTTCCTAAGTAACGTTCTCTCACTAGATAATTAAAAAAAAATTTCAGGCTCTTATTTTTATATGGCTCCACTGTCCCTCAGGCCTGTTAGCATATGGAATAAAAAAGTGTGAAGAGAACCAAGTAATTGTCATGTAAATATATGCCATATTTTATCAATTTAAATATTCACATTCTGTTGGTCAGCTTAAACTACATTACACTGCAGTATGATATATCGAGGTTTCAAAATATCAGTGACATTTTAGCAGCAGGTTTGCTTCTTGTGTAGGGTGCCTATTTTGGGAAATGGTTAGAATCATGGCAGAAGCAGAGACCAAAAGAAATCGGCTTAGGAAAACAGAGGTGGCACATATCATTTCCACACTTACCTCTGTTTGGTCAAAGTAAGTCACATAGAGAGGCCTAGTGACAGTAGAGTGGGTTCACCCCGTGTGAGGGGCATTGCAAGTCACATGGCCAAGGCTGACATCATGGCAGTGGGATGGGTAGCCCTTTCACAGAAAGGAGCAGTAGCTGTTGTTTTATTTTAAAGAGGAAAAAAAATACAAACAAAGACAAAAGACAAAGCAACAGAAAACAATAAAAATGGTACAGAACTAAAAATAAGAATAGAAAATTAACAATGATTATTGCAGGCCTGGGGAGATAGCTCAGCCATCTAAATGCCTGCATGGAAAGCCCAAGCGCACTGGTTAGATCCCGAGTACCGCACGCCATGCCAGCCCCTCAACCCCAGGTGAGCCATGTCAGCCACTAAAACCAGGCACAGTAGTGCATGCCTGTAATACCAGGGCTAGGTAGGCTGAGACAGTAACATCACTATGAGTCGAAACTGAGTAGTGAGATCCTGTACCAAAATAAATAAAAGATTTTTTAAAATATTGTTAAATGGTTGTTAATATTACATATTGTTATCATCAAATTTGTTTTTCAGATTACTGAGCATTAACTTTCTTTTAATAAACCTTAATTTTTTTCTTTGTCCTTTATATTATCTTTAAATTTTATTTATTTATTTATTTATTTATTTATTTACTTATTTACTTATTTAATGTATTTTGTACAGGGTCTGCAGGGTCTATAGGGTCTCATCACATAGACTGGACTCAGTGATTCTCCCGTTTTCAGCTTCCAAAGAGCTGGGGTTTTTTACAGGCATGTACCACCATGCCCACTGTCAATCCCCATCTCAGTGCGCTCTGGGGGCGGGGCCAAGGAGGCACCCTAGGGATCGAACCCGAGCTGCTGTGCTCTGCCTAGGCAGGTGCTTTAGTCCACTGAGCTATCTGGCTGGCCTAAATTTATTTTAAAGACAGTACAAAAATAATAGATAAGAAGGTATTATAAGTGATACACATTTAAAAAGACAGAAAAGCAAAAGTAAAATGAAAGGTATTGAACAGTGGTTCTTATATTGCACATTTCTGTCTTCAATGTAATTGCTCAGATTACATATATTAGCATATAAAATTGGTCAAAGTAAAAATTTTAAACATTGGCTTCGGCCTTCAAAAAAACTGATAGGAATTAGAAGAACTAGTGTATAATTATGTCAACTCTCCTGTGTTTTATGTGATTTTTCCCTTTCCTTTGTTTTCCTATATTTTCTCCTTTCCACCATCTCAACCGTTTATTCCCTATGTTCAATTTCTTTCCATTTTACTATATCTATTATACCTTTCAGATTTTATTTATTCTTTTAGGTTCTTACACTAGGGGGACAATATAATGTTTACACATGTGGGTCTGATTTATTTCACTTATAAGTATAACCTCTAGGTGTTTCACATTTATCTATAAAAGACTTAAGTTTATCTTCCTTTATAGCTGAGTTGTACTTTCTTCTGTAAAAATATCGCATCTTTTTTATCCATTCCTCAGGTTATGGATATTTGGGTTGTTTCTAAGGTTTAGCTATGACAAATTGTGCTGCTATAAAAATGGATGCGTATATGTCACTGTGGTATGATGTTTTCAGTTCTTTTGGAAAAATATCCAGAAGAGGAATAGTTGGACTGAATGGGATATTTAGTCCTAGTTTTCTGAGGAATTGCCACAGTGATTTTGATAGTATTAAGACAGTCTACTAGCCAGGCGTGGTGGCGCACACCTATAATCCCAGCACTCGGGAGGCTGAGGCAGGAGGATCGGTGCGAGTTCGAGACCAGCCTGGGCTACAAAAGTGAGCTCAAGGCCAGCCTGAACTGCATAGCGAGACCCTGTCTCAAAAAAAAAAAAAAAAAAAAAAAAAAAAAAAAAAAAAAAAAAAAAAAAAAAAAAAAAAAAAAAAAAAAGACAGTCTACACTCTCATCAACAGTACAGAAGGGTTCCCTTTTCCCCACAGCCTTTCTAGGATTTGTTATTGGTTGACTTTTTGATAACAGCCATTCTTTCTGGCATAAGAAGATATTTCAGCATTTTTTTAATGTATTTGATGCAGGATCTGTAGGGTCTACAGGATCTCACTGTGTAGATCAGACTTGTAGCGATTTTCCTGTTTTCAGCCTCCCAAGTACTGGAATTATGACATACGCCAATATGCTCAGTCTCAGTTGCATCTCAGCCTGTCGCCCTATGCCAGGGATCAACATTATTTTAATTTGCATCTCTTGGATAATCAATGATGTTGAACATTTTTTCATATATTTATTTGCCATTTATATCTCTTTGTTTGTGAAGTGTATATTCATCTCAAATTTAGCTAAAAACATCCCATTTGGGGTTGGGTCTTTGAATTTTGGTGGAATCTGTGTGTTTTTTTGTTTTGTTTTGTTGTTGTTGCTGCTCTTGTTGTTTAGTTCTTTATATATTCTAGATAGATGCCCTTTCTCTGAGCACCTGTGTGTTATGATTTTTTTCCTAATTTGTGAGTTGTATTTTCACTCTGTTGGTGATTTCTTTTGATGTATAGTAACTTCTCAATAAAATGAGATCCCAGTTGTTTTTCTTTGAAATATTTTATTTATTTTGTGTACTTAGCACAGGGTCTCACTATTTGGCTCAGACTCATTGTAATCCTCCTGTTTTCAGCCTGCCCAGCACTGGGATCACAGGTGTGCATTACCATGTGCAATCTTGGTGACTGGTTTAGTGAGCTAGGGGGCAGGGCTGGTGTGGCATGCAGTGCCAGGGATCAAGTCCTAGTGCTTGCCTAAGCAGGCACTTAGTCCACTGAGCTACCTTTTTTCATGGGGAAAAAATGTGTGTATTTAGAATTAGCCAGCTGAACTCAGTTTAGATGATCCCAGTTTTGTTGGCAACATCCAATGCATCATAATCGGGAGCCTGTCAAGCATATGCCTTCTTCTCTCCATCAGGCTTGATTAGGGTATTGACCTTGGCAACATCGACATCACAGAGTTTCTCTACAGTTTGTTTGATCTGGTGTTTATTGGCTTTGACACCCACAATGAACACGAATGTAGTGTTGTCCTCTATCTTTTTAATGGCTGACTCTGTGGTCAGGTGGAACTTAATGATAGCATAGTGGTCAAGCTTGTTTCTCCTGGGGGCACTCTTCCAAGGGTATTTGGGCTGGCTCTGGAGTCACGGTGTCTTGGGACAGCAGAAGGTGGGTGACATTCATATCTTCTTTTTGTGGCTGTGGATGCCTTTTGGCATGGCCTTCTTGGCCTTCAAAGCTTTTGCTTTGGCTTCAGCTTTGGGAGAGGCTGGGTCTTCCTTCCTTGCCCTCAGTACCATCTTGGTAAAAAGGCTCTCTCAACCCCACTGAGCTATCTTGCCAGACTTTCTCCGAAGTGTTTCTCATGCAGTTTGGTTTTTGGTCATGAACTCTGCCTATTCCTGTGTCTTCAACATTTTCAACTACTTTCTAAATAGATTTAGAAACACTAAATAGATTTAGTATTTCTCTTTTAATGTTTAGAACTGTAATCCATGTTGACTTTACTTTAGTGCAACGTGATAGACCAGTATCTAGTTTTTTTTTTTTGTTTTGCTTTGTTTTTCGGCATGTGGAAAGTCAGTTTTTCCAACATTTGTTAAAGAGGCTATCTTCCTTGCAGTGAACATGTTTGGGCCCGTTGGCAAAGATAAGTTGGCAGCATGGTTTGGTAGTTGTGTCTACATCTTCTAATGTGTTCCACTGATCATCAGATCTGGTTTTTTGTTTGTTTATTTGTTTTTGTTTTTGTTTTTTTGGTTTTTGCCAATACTGTGCTAATTTTATAGCAGTAGCTTTGTACTGTAACTTCGAGTTACAGTGGGCTGCAATGTCTCTTTCTTTGCCTTTGCTATTCTAGGTCTTTTCTGGTTCCAAATGAATTTTGGGAATGATTTCTCTAGATCTGTGAAGTATGCTGATGTTATTTTGAGTAGTAGATATATTTAATTTAATCCATAATACTATTTTTCTTCACATATTAACATTTTAAAATTTGGTATATTTCTCACAATCAATGATGAATTACAGCTTTTTGATGGAAATTTTTTCTCTTTAAAGGTACCAAAAATACGAGCTTATCTTGTAGTCAATGACATATCAAATGTGATGAGATTGATAGGCTTTAACTCTAAAAGTATTTTTGTGACTTACCTATTATTCCCAAGTATGCACAGTTTCAGATTAAAGACTAATATACACTTAAATAGTATATAGACCAAAGCCTGTGTAGTCAAAACTTATCACCAATCTAAAACTGTTAGTTTACTTGTGTTTAGTCTATAACAACAGACTATAAAAACAGTAGAAAAATTTGAGAAAAAAATTTTCAAAGGGGAAAAAAACACAAATATTAACTTGAATAGAATGGAAAAACTTGGAATAAGGACTAATAGACACCATAGAGCAATGAGGGAAATAAATATTAACATCCATACATATACATATATATTTGTATACATATGTACATATTTATATTATTTGAAAAACTGAGTCACTAGAAAAAAAGCAAAATTGGATCCTCATAGCAGGTAAAAATTTGATGCTACATAGAGATAGTACTTAAACAAGAAAGTTAACACCAACAGAGAACAATATCTGCTTTTTTTATTGAAGTAAAAATATGGCAAGCTTTCATAAACAAAATCCAAAAAATATACCACTATAAAGCAAAATCTTCAATGTGACTATACCATAATTAAAGTATTTATTATAAAGGAAGAATGAAAAAAATGATCTCATAAATGATTAACTACAAAGAGAAATTAAGATTATTTAAAAGCACTAGGGAGTTTATGCACTGAATATGTGAGAATTTCTTAAAAATTTGAAACTCAGGGAAAAAAATGATTAAAGAGAATAAATAGGGCCAGAGAGATAGCTCAGTGGAATAAAAGTTTTCCTGGCAGGCACAAGATCCTGAGTTCAATCCCTGGTAATGAAATAAATAAACAAATAAATAAATAAATAAAGTGGATAATAATTGCAGAGAAAGTCCAAAAGGCTAGCATTCCATTATGTGTGGAATATTGGGCTCACTAGTGCGCGAAGCAATACAAATTAAAATAATAGTGAGGAACCATTCTCTCTTGAAGTCATGTATATAATTCCTTTGTGTGTTTTATGCCACTAAGAAAGCATTGTATCCTTTTGAAAAGGTTTTTGTTTACTTCCTCACTCAAGAATCTATTCCATTTAAATTTTTTATTAGTACATATTTGTAGGTGATAGTGTTTACAGTTCTTATGGAGAGGTGGTAAATGTAGAGATTATATCTTATTTCCTTTTTTATCTACTTTCCCTTCCTTTCCTCAGCTCTCACCATTTCATGATTTCCTTTTCTCTTTCTGTCCTTATTTGTATTATATAATGTTTAAATTCTTGTGTGCAGTTGGTACATGCATATCATACATCTTATATTCTTAAAAAGTTAATCAGTGTTGACATACAGAAATATTTTTATTAATTTTAGCTGGTGTTGAGTTTTTCCATTGTACAATACATTTTAATTCATCTTTTTCAATACTAATAAACTAGATCAGTGGTAGCAAACCATCGTTATCACTGACAGCTCTGAAAATTTTTTCACCATCCTTAGATAATTAGATAATTCTTTTCTACTTAAATAATGCTACAAAGCACACCTTTGTGTTGCCTAGTATATCTATATGAGACTAGAAAACCATATAAACACATGTATAAAAGTGGTAGATGGTAAGTTAACTGCATCTTCACTTTTACTGTATATATTAATTTCCTTTGCAGAATGAGTGTACCAATTTACATGCCTTCCTGCTGTGAGTGTGTCTTTCCCCACATTCTAGCCAATAGGTGTGGTACAGTTAGGTTTGATATATGTTCTCATTAAACATTTTAAAGTCCTGAAATAGTGCAAGGAAAGCATTTTAAATGTTCTCCACATTTAAGTTTCATTAAAGATCACTTGTGAGACTGCACTAGTCAGTTCTCCTCTTGCTGAACCCAATACCCAACATTCACATCTCGAAGAAGAAGCTTAACTTGGCTCACAGTTTCGGAGAAGTCATATCTTAGTTAGCTGAGTCCAAGGTGGGAACATCATGGAAGAAGGCCATGGCAGAGCAAAGCTGCTGAGTCCATGGCCCCTGTGCAGCACAGCAGGAAAACAGGCACTAAGATGAGCAGGCAATGGACTACAGAGAGTCCCCAAAGACATGTCTCCATGACCCACTCAAGAATACCCAGGAATAAGTTAGGTACTCCTTAATCCGAAAAGTTAACAAATTAAGATTAATGGTCACAGACACTAAGACTTTAAACTGCCTTTTGTTTTTCTTCAGTAAGAGTCTGTGTCTTCCAGTTATGCCTTTCTGACCAATTGTACTTCTAAACACACTGAAATGCCCTTATTGAGAGGAGGTTGGTAATACAAATAATTGAAATGGAGCATGTATAAAAAGCAATAGTGATTTGTAAACTAAAGCATAAATGCTTTATAGTTAGGTCTAAACATAACTGTCACTTAGTTCTCTGTAATGTCTGTCTTTACTTGTTAGACCAATTGCTTAATTTTAAGATGACAAAAGTTGCATATTTTTCAAAAATTTTACAATAATATAATAGATGTAAAAATTATGGTTCTATCCAATTTATTCGATAATTTTTCTGTGTATGGTGTATTTTAAAACACTCAGTACACAAGGTGATCTTGCGAGTTGGACGTTAGTAGCTAATCACTTTCTGAATTCCCTTTTCGATGTCCTCTTTCTTGGAACAACACACTTTACACTGTCTTGTTGGCCTTTCCTCTTTTCTGTGCTTCATGCAATATCAATAAAATATTTACCCACTAAACATAACAGTGAACATGTAGATGATGGGTGATGGCAATTAACTATCCTGTATTGTTCAGCTATTTGTTCTCTTAGAAATAGCATAAATTCTTAAATGACTTTTTGAACCCCCTTGTTTGAATAAACAAAAAATCAGTTCCTTATTGTTCAGACCAGAAAGTGCAAAAATATTTTATAATGATAGTTACTTTCCTGCTTTTTGAAGGATAACATTTCAGATGCTGTCAGTGTCACCCATTGAATTTTTAGCATCATTGACCACTGTTGGAATTATTTTTGGTTTCATTTCTTCTTCCAAGTTCTATCACTTCTGTATTATGAATTGTTCACTAGAAGGAGTCATCTTTTTTGTCTTTCCACTTCACAACAAAAACTTTTCCTCTCTGATATACTAACATTTCTCCCTTTTTCAGTTCTTTTGCAGATCTTTTGGGACTTTCATTCTGTTCAGTTGCAGTGTCCAAAATGTGTCCATATTATATTGTAAATGAAAATCACTGAGTTCCAGAAAAATATAACAAGTATACCTGATGTACTTATAATTATAGTTTTTATAGAAAGTAGGTTATTTTTTGTAAATAAATACAAATTAGTAAAATAAATTAACTAGAACTTGCTATTAGATTTCACTAGAAATAAGCATCGAAGTCAAATACAATTATGCTAAATGAAATTATAAATAAAAAAATAGTCAACATAAAACAGAGTTCTGAGTGTTTCTCCCACAAACAAGAATTAACTGATTAAAGTAATACCTGCTGAGCAGCACTTGGGATAGTTGATACATGAACAGTGCTGCCACATGACCCTCGGGTTAAACTGTTAAGTGATTAACAATTATTGTATGCATTTACTAGCTCATATGAAAGTAGATATCTACAGCTAGATAGATAGATAGATAGATAGATAGATAGATAGATAGATAGATAGTCAGGAAGATAGACAGACAGACAGACAGGTAGAATTTTCTATATAAAGTTCCCATATTTTTAAATCTTAGCACCTAATTTCATTTATTTTTTTTTCTTTTATTTTAATTAGTAAGTAAATGCTATGGGCTAAGTAGGCTTAAGTGGAATAGATGTAGACAATGTTTGTCTGGCTTACATGAAGTTCAACTGTGGAATAGGAAACAGGCTGTATTGGTCCATTTTCTCTTATGACAAGGAAATACACGGGGCTTGGTTATACTATAAATACAAGGGCTTATTTAGCTACAGTTTTGGAATTTCCACCAGCATTCTTTTAAAGGCCTCCTGGCAGACAGCATTATCATGATGAGAGTGCATACAAGATGGAAAGGTCACAGGGCCAAACAGGAGATCTAGGAATAACCCAGGAGTCTACCTTGATCATAGAATAACTCTCACAAAACTAACTCTGGGTACTATACAGATTACCTGGATCTCTTTAGAAAGACGTTTTCTCAGTGATCTAAGAATTCCTAATGAGTTTCACCTCTTTGAGGTCCATAATGCCTCTTGAAACTGTCATGGAGAAGCCAAGCTTCCAACACAGAAACCAGTAGGGGACAAACCACATCTAGCTCATCTCATGACTAACCCCATCTACTCACCTAGATCATGCATGCTAAAACAGTTTTTACTGTTTATTTATTTATTTATTCATTCATTCATTCATTTATTATTTTTAAGAGTAAAAATAGCAGAAACAGAGATAGAAAAAACAGTAACAAGTAAGAGTACATATAGTACAAAAATTCAAAACAAGAAAAATTTAGCAAGGGTTGAATTACATATTCTCATTATCAAATCAGTATAGATCAACAGACATAGGTGTGTAAGACTGATCAAATAATTAAACATTAACACTTTCAGCAAACATTAATTTTTTAACTCTTCCAAATGCATTTTGTCTTTAAGTCACTCTTCTAAAAAAATTATAGGGGTTGAGAATGCAAAAAGCGTAAGGTCCTGAGATTGATTCCTGGTCCCGCCCCAAATTTATTTATTTATTTATTTATTTATTTATTCATTCATTCAATCATTCATTCGTTCTTTTGAGTCCTTACACTAGGGAGACTATATGACATTTGCATATGCAGGTCTGGTTTATTTCACTTCTGAGTATATGTTCAAGATACATCCATCAGTTTTTACTCTTCTGGATCAAAACTAGTCTGTATTATAGTCCTATTATTTTAGTCACTGTCTCACCACAGATGGCTCTTTTTTATTGCTCAAGCTCAAATTTACAGCCCAGTTATAGATACACTGATATTTATAAGGAAGAAATGCAAATGGCCATGGAGGCCATGATGTCCCACAATTGGCCACCTGCCAACTGGAGAGCTAGGAAAGCTACTGGTGTCATTCCAGTTCCAGCCCACAAGGCTGGTAAGTGGCAGAACTGATGATGTAATCTCCATCCAAACCCAAAATAGTAAGATTTGAAAAGCTTGTAGCTCCATTCTGGGTTCCAGGGCCTGAGAAGAAGGAACACATCCACTGTTTTGTCCTCCCAAGGTCTTCAACAAACTAGAAGATGCCTGCGTATATAGGAGAGGACAATCTGCTTTACTGCATCCGCTTTACTGGATGAAATACTAATTTCATCCACAACACCACATAACCATAAGTAACTTTAGCCAAATGTCTTAGCACTCCGTGTCAGTTACCTGGATACACAATGTTCACCAACAGAATAAAGAGTAACAATAAAATCTACTACATCAATTTGGCACACAAACACATCTCTGTAAACCAAATGCAATCTTCAAATAACATTAACAAATTTAATTATAATCCTACAAAGTATGATACAAGGTCATCTTCAAGTAGGCATCTTAATTTTTTTTTTTTTTTGACTTTTTGAGACAGGGTCTCACTGTGCAGTTCAGGCTGGCCTTGAGCTCACTTTTGTAGCCCAGGCTGGTCTCGAACTCACAGCGATCTTCCTGCCTCAGCCTCCGGAGTGCTGGGATTACAGGTGTGCGCCACCATGCCCGGCCAAGTAGGCATCTTAAAACTTGAGTGATAAGTGATAGAGGATAGATAGACTGACAGACAGACAGATTAAATTTTCTACATAAAAATCCCCATATTTTTAAATCTTAGCACCCAATTTCATTTATTTTAATTAATAAGTAAATAGGGAACAAAACACATCCAACATTGAGCATGGTCTCACTCCATCTGCCCACAACCCAAAACTCACTAATCTTAATTTCTCCTCTTCATATCCCAGAACTTGTCTGTAACAGAAACTTAACAAATCTTTTGTAATGTGATGAATCAGAGGAAAGAAAATGGCATTGCTGTATACACACATATTCATAACACAATGATGTATAAATACTCATTACCATTACGGTCTTCATTTCTGAAACTGTCTCTATGGCTATGAGGGCCACATGTCCATAAGCTTCCTTCTTCTATTGCTCATTCTTTATTATCTCTGTCTTCAGAAAGCACCTTAGCAGATTGGATTATATAACTGGTGAATTATTATCAACTAAAAGTTCTTAATTTCCCCAAAACTTATATGTCCACATCCTGATCATCAATGCAATAGCTTTAGGACATGATTAGGTGAAGAATACTTCATAGTCTATCGACCAGGACACAGAACCTCATCAGACACTGAATTTGATAGTGCTTTGATTTTGGACTTCCAAGTCTGCAGAAATTTGAAAAATAAATGTTTATTATTATTATTATTATTATTATTATTACCACCCAGCTTATAAGTACAGTATTTTGGTTCTAGCAGACTGAGTAAGACATGAGATGAACTTGAAATTCATTCCTGAAGGATCAGGGCCATTAGCTGCTCTTCATGAATTGAGTTGTTAAAATTTTCAATTAATTACAGAGCATGTTAATGTTAAGAGATACTCTAAGCAGTTGCCTCTGTTCCAGGTATATGTTCCTTATCCTTAGTGTGACATATCAGCACAATATCCACATGGCAGTGAGGGTCAGTTACCTTTCTAACACAACAACTCCTTTTTTTTTTTTTTTTTTTTGTGCCTGCTGACTCAGGGATATAAGGAGCCTCGAGTAAGGGCTTAATGGTGGTTTTAGCTTCCAATTCAGTGCAGTCATTGTGTCTCTTGACAGAAGCATTCTTCCCCTGAAACTAAGCTCTATATTTTCTGGGCTTAAGGTTACCAGAACAAGGAGCAAAAGTTTTGCTAGTGAGTCACTAGGAGGAATAGTAACTCTCCCATGTCCATGCTTGGATTGCTGGTTCTGAGTTCAACCTCAGTGTGGGAAAAATAGCACCATATGTTGAACGCTGATTCAGAATGTTGCTCCATCCCTGAAAGATCTTGCCACCTGGCTGGTATTGTAACAGAGACTTCAGAAGGCCATTTCATTTTTCTGTCCAATCACCAGGGTAGGGGTAGGATCAGTGAGCATGACCATGGATCATTAATTGCCCCAGAGTGAAGCTGTTAAGTCTCTAAAACTGAAAAACCACAAACAAAATACTAAACCATGTCCAACTAGATATGAGCACAATAGTAGCATAGTATTTCAGAGTCTAGATCAACACTGTTTAGCAGAAGTATAAAGCAAGTCACAAATTCAAACCAAATAGATAATTTCCCAGTGGTGTTTTTAAAAGAGGTGAAATTAAAATTAGTAATGTTTAATTTAAGCCAATATATCTAGAACATTATAATATGTAATTAATATAGTTATTACTCAAATAGTTTGTATTCTTTCTTTAGTAGTCTTCAAAATCTGGTGTCTTTGTTCACACACTTCGGCTAACAATATTGCAAGTGTTCGATACCGATTTAATTTCATGTACGTTATATGCTGAACTCATCCACTTAATCTATCAGTGGAAAAATCTTGATAAAACTACTAAACATGGTAATTATGAAGATTAAATCAGGCACACATGAAATGATTAATTTATGTTTTGGGCCCTCAGTCATTTGATATTTTTTGCATGATTCAGTGCTTTGTATGGAAATAAATAATATATGAAAATCTGTACCCCATAGCTGTTAAAAAAGAAAATGCCACCTATGTCTTTAAATACAAGTGAAAGGTGGCTTCATTATAATGTAATCAGTCAGGAGAGAGATTGTGCTCTTAAGGGATGTTCTACGGTATGCTTTTTGCTCTGTGCTGCTTATAGGAGGCACAAGAGATTCTTCGTGAAGGTGTAGGAAGAGAAACCCTGAGTCTTGTTCACTTTGAAACTGCTGCTGATCATAGTGTTCCACGCCTTCCAACACACTGAGATCATTTCTTAAGCTATTCCTCTGAAATCCTCTGGGCTCAGGTCTTCCCTGACTACATTTCCTAAAACACTTGTTTTCTTTTCTGTCATTTATTATTTATTTATTTATTTATTTATTTATTTATTTATTTATTTTTATTTTTTAATTTAACGATGGTTATATTACATCTTTTCATCATTGGATCACTTTAAATTAATAGATATAGGTATATAAGATTTATCAAACGATTAAACATTAACACTTTCAATAAACATTACTTTTTTTTTTTTTAACAGTTGACCCACTGCATATTGTCCTCACAGTAGTTTGCCCCAGCATTGGTTATTTCTTGTATGAATTTATGTCACAATTTAGTTCGTCTCTCCGTTGCAAGACTTTTGACTCATCAAGTCAGAATTTTTATCTGTGTTGCTCACCAATGAAGTCTTGGCAACCAGCACAAGGGCAGGGGAACGTAGGCACCAAGTGTTTCTTGAGGAAAGAAATGAGGGAATGAATGGGCTTTTGCTAGTTTCTCGCTGTTCTGTCAACATCGGTCCACACTGGGAAGGCTCACTTGACCATTCCTAAGAAGAGATGCCGAGCAGTGGAGAGCAGAGACATCTGTATTCAGCTGCTCAGCTCAGTCTAGCCCAGCTCATCTGTTCAGCTGCCCAGCCACTTAAATCCTACTGATTTAAGAATCCCTTTCCACTGTCTCCAGTATAGTATAGCAATCATTTTTCCCTACAGGTATGTGTTGAGGTACTTTCAAAGAAGGAAGTCACAGACATGATTTCTTAAATGAATATATCTGCATGAAGAAGATATAAAAACAAAAGGGTTCTTCATAATCTCCCATAGATATAAATTCACAAGACAGAGACTATGCTTGGGTTGGAAACTCTGCTTCCCACCCACAGAGTACCTGCTGTATATTAGGCATGCATGTATGTATGTACTGTATTTGTTGACTGAATGAATAAAGGAATTCCAATATGAAATCACTGTAACTGTGCAAGGGGGGACTCTTACCTGAAAATAAAACTTATGACAAATTCAAAAGAAAAGTAAAGGGCTAGCGAGATAGCTCAGTGGACTAAGTGCCTGCTTGGACAAGCACAGAGAGCGGGATTCAATACTTGGCACAACATGCTGTACCAGCCCTAACCCAGGCATGCTGAGCCAGCTACTAAGTCCCAGGGTAGTGGCACAGGTTTGTAATCCCAGCACTGGGGAGGCTAAAAATAGGAGGATCACTAGGAGTCTGAGCTATGTAGAGACCCTGCACCAAATACATGGTAGAAGGAAGGAAGGGAGGAAGGAAGGAAGGAAGGAAGGAAGGAAGGAAGGAAGGAAGAAAGAAAGAAAGAAAGAAAGAAAGAAAGAAAGAAAGAAAGAAAGAAAGAAAGAAAGAAAGAAAGAAAAAGAGAAAACAAGAAAAGAAAAGAAGAAATGAAAATAAAAGAATTACAGAGGATTTTAAGACCTGGATCCTATAATGGAAATATAATATACATATATTTTTTCCTTCTACTTTTTCCCAAAAGGGACCTATTGGCTCACCTGGAGAAGTTGGGATAACTGGAAGCATTGGTGAAAAGGTATTTGCTTGCCTTGTTTTATAGTAAGAATTCTAGGCTAAATGCTTTAAAAACAAGTAGAAGGTAATACTACCCTATAATTTAAATCAGGTCGGAGAGCAGTGACACTCTTAAAGCTTGTTCTATGTCATTATTTCATATGATGCTTTATGCTAATTGAAAATCATAACCCTAACTCATTATCTCTACTGAAACTCTTAAATGTATTAAAATATAGATAACAGCTTGTTGGTTTCTAATTCTCGAGAGTATCCTTTTGGTTAAAGAGATGTACAACATGAAAAAGAATCAACATTCTAGGCATATGGTAAAAAAATTTATTCCTTAAATCTATTTTGCAATAGTGGCCCCACATACCCTGAAAACAATGTGAAACAGAAGAATATCAATCTATACTTCTTATTCCCTTATTTCTGTTTTCCTATCCTTACCATTTTGTCTACAGTATCTTCTTCCTTTCCCTCTATTCAAAACCAAAATGTTGGACTCAGCTTAGTTCCCATCCATTTCTTCTATGAAGTCTCCAGTGTTTTCTAATCCCTCCAGATGTCTGCCCTTCTTGGAGTCAGAATCTAAGTACTGTACTATAATTTTAAATTCAATTGTCTGCTAATTGATCTCTGATACTTGTATCATGTCTGCAATTACTTAAGAGTAGACTATCTTTACATACCTCTCCTCTCACTTAGTCCAATGTGCTTAATACATGTTTGTTAATTTTTATTATCAAAAAAGTTTTCTATTTTCTCATGTTGATTTACATTGGCACTGGGTTAACTCTTCTATAGTAAGATTTCTGGCAATCGTGGGAATTTTTGTGTGAATCAGTTTAATACC
Source organism: Myocastor coypus (assembly GCA_004027025.1). Taxonomy (NCBI): domain Eukaryota; kingdom Metazoa; phylum Chordata; class Mammalia; order Rodentia; family Myocastoridae; genus Myocastor; species Myocastor coypus. The sequence continues at coordinate 128,571 of PVJA010001319.1, forward strand.
TTTAATTTGCTAAAGCAGATTTGATGATTATAATCTCCAAGAACTATTTCTGTGACATTTATTTATGGTAGCCAGGCTGCAGAAATAAATCTTTTTCAATGGTTATACAGATTGATTTCCAGTATACTTTAATACTTTATTCTCAAATGTTGTATGTCTCCTAAATAAAGCATTTCCACCTAGAAAATCTTCAGCATGACACTTGATTAAGTCTTGTAGATCCATAATTTCTACGTTCTTTATTTTAATAAGACACAATATTTTTCCTTGAAAGCATATTTAACAGAAGTTAATTATATTTTTAAAATCACAATTTAATTATTTATTTGTTTGTTTGTTTGTTTGTTTATTTATTTAGTTATTTATTATGGCTGGCTCAGCCTGCCCTGGGGGTGGAGCTGGCACAGCATGTGGTTCCTGGGATCAAACCACTGTCCCTGCAGTTGCTTAAGCTTTCCTAAGTAGGTGCTTTAGACCACTGAATCATCTTGGTGGCTCCAAAAGTCACAATGTTAAAGTAAAAAGCCAGTATTTACAAATTAGGATGAGATGTACATGTTGCATATTAATGGCATTCTTTTCTACCTTGAGTCTGTTCATTACTCACTATTCATGGCTTAGTGTTACTCTCTTTTCTTTACTGTTTTAAAAGGGAGATCGTGGGAGTCCAGGTCCCCTGGGTCCCCAGGGTGAAAAAGGTGTCACGGTAAGAGTGCACTGATTTGAAAAATACGTTTCCAAAGCATGTAATAATGTGGTATTTTTATACAATGGAATTCTACTCATCCATAAAGAATAATAAGTTTGAAGACTTCATATATAAATGGATGTATATTGAACATATACTCATTAGTGAAATAAACCAGACCCATATGTGTAAATATCGTATAGTCTCCCTAATATAAGAACTTTAAAGAAGAAAACAAGAACTTAAGGGCATAACACAGCTGAATGTGTTATGGACTAAACAACGAAGTGACTGGAAGCAGATAAAGCAGAAAACATATCAATAGCAAAACCATATACTGATGTACACAGGATGAATCAGATATTGGTCTTAACCTTCAAGGGGTTCAGCATATTGATTATAGCACAATGTAACGCTAAAATTATGTTTGGAATACATGTCACTCTTGTCTTTTTGATATATACTGCTCCTTGTGTAAACTCAGTTACTGTCATTCTATCAAGAGTAGTACTTGAAAATAAGAGACTGGGCCAAATACCATATTCTTGACAGGCTACAATTTTGTATTTCCATGAATTTCCAAATATCTGTGTCAAAATTGTGTAACTGCTTATATCACATTGTATGGAAAGTTATTAGAATATCAATGATGGCCAGAAAGTACCATTTCCAAGCTAAGTCAAAGATATTTGATACTCAGAAAGCCAGTGATGATAAGCTCAAGTACCTATGTTATAGAGTAATAGTATCACAAAGCTTTTCTGCTGGAGGGCTAAGAATGCAAGTTAACAGACCAAAAATTGGAGAAAAAGAAGGGCTATAAGGATAGCCAATATTTTGGCCCTAGCCCTTCAAGGTCAAAAAAGACCCAGGATATAAGGGAACTTGTGCTATAATATCCTATAACTCAGTGGTGTCCCAAATTTCCTGGTCAAGGAGATTATGGGACCTCAGAGGAAAGGGATGAATGTACTGTGGTGCGTCTAAGGAGAGTCACCCAGAGTAAAACATTCTCTCAGCCTTTCACAGAAAGCAAAATGGCCAAGCAATGGCCGTAACTTGTCCCGAAGGCTGACACTAACAACAGTTCTACAAAGTACTGCCTATGGTCCCAAACTTAATCCTGAGGGGATTTGACCCTGGAAGATACAAAAAAAAAAAAGATGAATGTTTTGTTATACAGGTCTTGCTTCAACTTGCCCTTGATCACCCAGCAAGAAAAAAAAAAAAATGCTTAATTACAGTGCATGAAACACAGAGCTAGATTGGTGAGACGAGCTTTAAGAGGCTTAGATTCAATAGCCTCCAACATCACAAGCTTCACTGGTGGCCCACTGCAATTGCAGAACATTTGACTGTATATGTACC
>PVJA010001320.1:0-130767 GCA_004027025.1 Myocastor coypus
AGAGGGAGGATGGGAGGGTGGGAGAGAGGAAGGGCGGAAGAGAAAGGGGAAGGGAGGGAGGGAAGGGAGGAAGAGAGGGGAAGGGGGAGAGAGAGGGAGGATGGGAGGGAGGGAGGGGAAGGGTGGAAGAGAGAGATGGAGGGAGGGAAAGGAAGAGAGGGAGGGAGAGAGGGGAAGGGTCAGAGAGAGAGGATGAGAGGAGGGAGAGAGAGGAAGGGTGGAAGACAAAGAGGGAGGGAGGGAGAGAGGGGAGGAGGGAGGGAGAGGGAGGATGGGAAGGAGGGAAGGGAGGAGAGAGGGAGGGAGGGAAAGGAAGAGAGAGGAAGAGAGGAAAAGAGAGGAAGAGGGGGTGAGAAGGAGAAAGGGAGGGATGAAGAGAGAGAAGGAGGGAAAAGGAGAGAGGAAGGGAGGGAGGAAAGGAAAGGAGGGAAGGGTGGATTCTAATAATATTAGAATCTTGTAGTTCCACCAAGCGCATAAAGAACCCCATTGTTTTCCTCTATTATTTCCAAGAGTTGGCTAACTACTGATAATTATTAACATTTGCATTAAAGCAAAGGTTTTAAAACATTTCCTGGTAATGTGCACAAAACAACTATTTCTTCGCAGTAGCCTGCATACAACCTGGGAAAAGCTGTAGCCTGGGAGTCTTTAAGTAGGATCGAAGGAAGAGCTGCCAAGGAACCCGAGTTCGGTGACGCCAGCTCATTAGGCAGTCCGTGGCTCCCCGGTGACATCCGGGAGTGTAACCACGTGGCCCCGGCAGCCCCAGTGGCTCTGTGCTCATGGTCACATATGAAACTTTCCCAGCTAAAGTGTTTTTTCCTCTCCGCATTCACACCACTAATGCTTCTCTCCTGTAGTAGAAAACCTAACAGCTTATCATTTTTTTCACAAGAAACTATATTTTACATGCAGTCATTTGTGTTCATGATTATTTTATACAACCTTTAATCTTGCTGGGCTGGGTATAAAACTGATAGTAAAAGTAATCTAGAGTTCAGCAGTGTGCACCCTCGGGTCGGTGATGTTCTCTCGCATATATCCACAGTTCCTTCAGAGTCCTCGAAGGCTTGCTGTCAGTAGACGGTCTCTGACTGGGACACTTCTTGCCTAGTTCACCCGGGACTGGAGATCCTGGCTCTTAGGTTCCCCTGGCTCTTTTGCTGTCCCTTCCTGACAGCCACCAGCTGTTGTCAGTCGTCACCACTATCTTTCCAAAGTACAGCTTGATGCTGCGGAAGAGGAAACACCTTTGTGTGCAGGTAGATCTGCACTGGGGAAGTTGGCTCTGGCTCTTTCTAGCCGTAGGAGCTCAGGAAAGCTGACTTTTCTCATTGCAACATTGTTATAAGAATTAAAGATCCTCCTTCGTGTAGAGCAGGAGCTGCACCTCTGTAACACAGATTTGAGGACAGAAGATGGCTATCCTGTCCCTCCCCTGCAGGGAAGTATTCATGAAAACACATTACTGACAGAAAGCACAAGGTGCTTGAAACTGTTGGCGCTCAGGAGCAAGAGAAGGCTAAGGTCCTCGCAAAACCTGAGCATCCAGGTTTCGGAGGAGCCCGGGATGTTACAGAGCACAGTGGAGCATGCCCAGCGTGCATGGCAGAGGGAGGTTCTGAGCGGGGAGAAAGGGCAGACGGGATATGGAGAGCAGGAGGAAGAGCGTTTGCAAAGCCAGGGCTGAAACTATAGAGACGTGATCACGTGGGCCAGTGAGGGGGGGGAGGGGCAAGGGGCCAGGCGCCAGGGAGGAGCGGAGTGGCAAGAAGAGGAGTTGGGGAGGCAGAGGCTCACAAGAGCCACGCTAATGGAGCCCAAGCTTTTCCTGGAGAGCAGACAACCACAGAAAACGATGAGCAGGAAGCGGGACTGCATCATGATTCGGCTTTTCTAGAAATAACATGTCATGACTCCTTCCCACTGGTGCTTTACCCTGGCTCACGGACGCAAGCCTGGATCTTGTGACATGATTGGCAGGTTCTCTGGGGCTAGATAAATGCGTAATGCACACGGGCAGGCACATAGTGTGTGTGTGTGTGTGTGTGTGTGTGTGTGTGTGCGCGCGCGCGTGTGTGCGTGTGTGTGTGTGTGTGTGTGTGTGTGTCTGTGCTCGCGTGCACATGCGCTCATAAGCATGTCTCTGGAAATGTCTGCAGGACTGACTGAAGTATTTCTTAAAATGATCCGCCAGATTCTTCCTTGAGCACGAAGCTCAAACTCAAAATTTCACTTTCCGAATAAAATTTCGGATTCCCCTCCACATGATGTAGAAAATCGCTTTCCCTTCCGAGCGGCCGTCCCAGAACCCTTCCCAGTCCACACGGCCTGCCTTTGTCGGCTGCTGCTTCTCTCTTCTGCATGCAAGCCCGGCTGAACTCTTCCTTCCTTCTGTCCCCTGGGCCCCTCTGGATCTCTTGCTCCCTCTTCTCTTGCACAAGCACAAATCAACCGCAGAATTCTGGCAACCCAGCTCGAATGGTCGACAAACAGAAAAACAGACCGCTGGACTAGAAATAGGAGGCCCGGAAATGGACCTCCATTAATGTGGGAATCGCATGTACAGCAAACTTGCTTTTCAAATCAGTGCACAATCCGTGGGCTGGTTCTGAATGGCGCTGAGACAATGGGCCGTCTATAGGAAGCAGAGAACCGGTCCTCCGTTCATTCATAGAATAGCTCACGTGCAAAATGCACCCAGATGGGCTGAGGGAAAGCACGGAGACTTTCAAAAGGAAAGAAGCAGAATGCTATCTGGGCAAGTGAAAAGAGAGAGACAGATTTACTATCAAAAGTTCTTTATTAAAAAGTATTGTAAATACTAAGCAATTGCCACTGTACTGTGACAACTGTGGAAGAATTAGCATCCAAAGTGCGTGACAAATTCTGTTAAAAAATGACAGAAGGAAAAAGTGCTCAGCTTCTTACTAATGAGGGGGAGGGGGAGGAACTATTTTACAACTACAGAGAGATGAGCACCAAAAAATCAAATAGTCTGTAAAGACCAAATTTTGAAGCAGTCTGGGAAAATACAAGTTTTTATCCTTGGAGTTAAGAACTTAAATTGTCACGAACATTTGAGAAAGCAACTTCTGTTTCCTCCTAAGTTTGATCACAGGCGGTTCTACTCCAAGAAACTTTTCTCTATGTGCACTAGAAGATATGAGAATGTGAACATTTTGCATTACACAAAAAAAAAAAAAAAAAAAAAAAACGGGGAGCAGGACCAGCGAGGTAGCTCAGCGGACTAAGCTTAGGCAGGTGCAAGGACCACAGTTCAATCCCTGGTGCCACGTGCCACACCTGCCCTGCCCACAGGCCACCTAAGCTGATCACAGAGTCCAGGCATCCTGGTGTAAGCTGATAATCCCAGGGCTGGCAAGGCTGAAAACAGGAGAAGCACTATGAGTCTAAGCTGTATAGTGAGAGCCTACAACAACCAAATACATTAAAAAGAAAAGAAAAAATGGGAAACAGGAACAATGGAAGAGATAAGAAAGTTGTGCTATATAAACATCAACATGGTATAATATTAATAGGATAATACTGAATAAAAGAGAAATATATAAAAAAGCATAGAATATTATCCCATTCACATAAGATAACACTGAACCAGTGTTCATATTACTAGAGCCTTGGTAAAAGTCAAGCAAGACAGGGCCAGGGAGATAGCTCAGTAGAATAAGCATCTGCCTGGCAACTGCAAGGTCCTGAGTTGAATCCCTGGTACCACAGAAAGGGAAAGTCAAGAGATATAGTAAGAAATAAGAAAAATAAAACTCAAGAAATGGATTGTCTGTCCATTGGGGAGGAGACGGGAGGATAAAATTGGGAATAGCGTAGAGGTTCTTTCTTCTGGATTGAAAAACATGCATCTTTGTTAATTTATCATATTTGTAAAGGAAAATCTGAATGATGTGCCCTGTTCTATGTGTATATTTTGTTAGAAAATCATTTTTAAAAGAAAAAAATCGTAAGGTCTAGCCCACAACCCACAAAGGGCTTCGCTGCCATCCTTATTTCAGTATCTCTGGAATTCCTCAGCCTCTCCGCTTCATCCTTCCGGCATTGTCTGAGGAGCTCTTCTCTGGTTTTTTTTTTTTTTTCTTTCTCTCTCTCTCTTTTCTCCTACCTTCATTTGTTTATGTCATTTCCTTTTGCTTTCTTTTCTTTTCTTAAGCTGCATATTCAGCTCATTCATTTCCAGCTTTTTATCTTTTCTGATGTGAGCACTTAAAGCAACAAATTTATTGTCATTTTAGCTATATTCCATTATTTTAATACATAATGTGTGATTTACTTGCAATTTGTGATTTTTTTATTATGATTTGTCCTTTAATGCATAAGCTAGTATACTTTGGTTTTTAAATATATGCAAATACAATTACTGGGTAAAATGCATGACTCAGTTGTGTTATTAGCCATCATGTGGCTTTTTATTACTAAATTCATGAAATTGGCTGAGAGCTCCTTTGTATATAGGGTTCAGTCACTTCCTTGTTGCCGGGACACTGCACTAGACTCCCACAGCTTACCAGGAGGAGAGCTTTGACTCAGCTCACAGTTTCGGAGGTGCCACTCTCTACTCAGCAGACTCAGGCAGAGGCTCAGCATCGTGGAGGGCCTGGCCGAGGACAGCTGCTCGGATTGTGGTGGTAGGAAGCAGAGATAGCAGGGAGGCGCCAGGGAGGGAGATATACAGGCCCAGCCCGTGCCCCACTGACCCACTGAGGACCAGACACACCCACGTCCTAAAATCAAGTCCACTGTGGAACCCCCAGAAGACACTTTGCAAAAGCCAACTTGTGAGGACAGGAAGTCTTTGAGGAATACCCTGGATCAACGAAGTGTCCTGCAGCACAGAATGTCATTTTCTAGCATTTGCTTTTAGTCCCTGTACGTCCTAATAAATGAGGTATGTCGCTTGAAGGCAGCATACAGCTGGGTATTGTTTTTGAGCACCGCTACCAGTCTGTATCTTTTAATTAGAAAATTAAGACCATGTAAGTGAAGTGCTATTATTGGAATGTTTGTCCTAATGAGCCTTGTGGAGCTCCCAGTGGTCCAGACAGCCCACCATCCCCTGTGCGGCAGGTTTCCCACCCTGCCCAACACGTCATCTGCAACTGCACATTGATGGAGAAATCACACGCAGAACAGGCTTACTTTGCAAATCAAGTTTAATTTAAAAGAATTGGTCCAACTGCACAACTTAGGAGACACAAAAGAGTTTAGCAATGAACAGCAAAGGAGCCACAGGATGTACTGGTTTCCTTGTATCCCAAAATCTTGACACGTCCTATATCCTTAAACATTCAATTCTAGAAATTTTTAAATTCTCCCAGTTTTGACCTTTGGATCATTAAAGAACGTATGACTCATTCTCAGGGTGTTTGTGTTAGAAGAGACAAAGTTACACATTGGTAAAGAAAGCAATTCACCAAGAGCAGAACAATCACACATACACTGTAGTTTCCAATCTTTCTTTTGCTTGCATTTCTAAGTTGATCCCTGTCTGAAAAGTTGCATGAAATTAGTTCACTTCTTTTTTTATTGGTTGAGCTTTGCTTTATAGCTGAATTTAAAATATGCTCTATTTTTAAAATAGTCTTCTGGGCTCCTGAAAAGAATATTTATGCTGCTAATGTTGGGTGAAATATTGTAGATATCTGTTGCATGCCTTTGATCTATACAACCATGAAGTCTAATTTTTGTCACTATTTTTCCTGTAGTTACTGAGTAGTGAAAATGGAGTACTGTTGTCCCACTATGACGTTATTGGCGTACATTTGTCCTTTTCTGTCCAGTAATGCTTGTCTCACAAAACTGAGTGTACTTTCAGGACACAGCAGTATGTAAGCGCAATTGTTCTACTCTTGGTGAATTGCTTTTGTTAGCAATATGTAATAACTTTATCTCTTCTAACCAGATTTGCCTGAAGCCAACATTTTCAGATCAAAGTACTTACTCCTGTTGGCTTTTGGACTTGTGCGGCATACGATGTCATTTTCTAGCATTTTATTTTAGTCCCTGTATGTCCTAATAAATGAGCTGTATCTCTCGAAGACAATACATAACTGGGTATTGTTTTTGATCAACACTACCATTCTATGACTTTTAATTAGAAAATTAAGACCATTTAAGTGAAGTGTTATTATTGAAATGTATGTACTAATTCCTAACATTTTGTTCTTTTTCTCGCATTTCACTCATTTGTTTCTTGTTCATTTAATTACTCTTTTGATTTCTTTACTGTTTCTGTCAGCACCAGGCTGTGGTCTTCAGCATCATCGTTTATGAGTTCCTTAACTATTTTCTGGAAAGCTTATTTAGTAGTCATGAATTTCTTTACTCTTCTCATGGAAGTTTTTTATTTATCCCTTCATTTTGAAGGATAACCTTGCAGGATATATTGATCTATTTAGCAATTAATATCTTTGCAGGATATGTTGATCTATTTAGCAATTAATAACCTTGTAGGATATATTGATCTATTTAGCAATTAAGATCTTTGAGGACCTGAAAAACTTGAGCCCAAGGTTTTTCAGACTTTAGAGATTCTTGTTTCAAGGTCAGCTGTTATTCTCATGAATTTGACCTTATAAGTGATTTAATGATTCTCTATACCCATTTTCAATATTCTTGCTTTGTTCCGAGTTTCTGGCATGCTGACCATGATGTGTCGTGGACAGGTAGTTTTCGGGCTGTCTCTGTTTTGTGCATAAGTGCCTTCTGTACTAGGGTGTCCACCTCATCTCCCAAATTTAGGAAATTCTCCACAGTAATTTCCTCTGTGTGCTATTAATCTGTACTTGTATGCACCTCTCAGGGGAGACAATTCTTAAAGTTGTGATCTGAGAGTTGTAGAGGACCTCTTGGGAAATCTATTTCTTATCTCTTAGTCTCTTTTCATTACTACTGACTGAATGTCTACTATGTATGGGCACCAAGCCTTCCAGTCCTGACACACTTTCTTTGATTTATTTTGTCAACTGCTAAGACATGCAGTTGAGGTTTTTACTTGGCTCCTTTCTGTCTCATTTTCTCTTCTTATCTCCACTTGTTCGCTGCAGCGATCTTTTATATCATGAATCATCACCCTGTTCTTATTCAGATGTTTATTTGTAACTCCTTCAGCCCATCAAGCATGTTGTATGTCATGATTTGTTTTTTTTTTGTTTTTTTTTAAATCAACATCAGTGCGATCAACTTTAGAGGAGTTCAGGAGTTTTGTAGGTATCTCCTTACCTTATTTTCTCATTAAACTTATAATTATGTGTCAAAGTTTGCAGATCAGATAGGAAGACTGATTCTTTCACTGCCATGAAAGTAGAAGTCTGTTTGCCCAGTGGCTTTGTTTTGGGGCTGTGCCCAGAGTTGTGGCCATGTCTGCATGTGAGAGTCTGCTTCCAGAATGTTCCTAATGCTGAGATCAGCCTCCATGCTGTTTTGAAGGGAAAGAGGTAACTACTCACAGCATCAGTAATTGAAAATGTAATCATACACACTATCAGGTAACTAAAAACTTGTTCTAAGAGGTGTACCAATTTTAAAAAATAAACATGAAATAGAGATCTTTGCCTCACACTACACAACACTCTCCAGACCAGAGCTGCGGACAGTGCAAGGGTCGTGTAGCAGTGCGCTGCTCACACCAGCCACCGCATCTCCATATTTCATTGATGATTTTCCCTGTCAAACTGAATTGGACAGTTGGTCTCCCCTCCACACCATACAGCTCCTTGGATGCTGCTCTGGGTGGTGATTTTAGGGTGACGTGTGCTTGCCGTCATCTTGTTCCATTATGATAAATCTCCTTCCTGAAGAGACAAGGGCCCTACACAAATTGGAGGTACATGGAATGAGGTACAGATAACGGCCCTCTCCCCATTTGCCACTGTGTAATTTATTTATTTTTTTATTGTTTAAATTTAACACGGGTTATATTACATATTTTCATCATCAGATCAGTTTAGATTAATACATATAGGTATATAAGATTGATCAAACAATTAAACATTAAACCTTCTAAATCAACATTATTATTTTTTTCTTTTCCCCTTTCTTTTCTTTGAAAGTTGACATATTGCATATTGTCCTCACAATCGTTCTACAGAGTACAGTGTGTGGGCATGACCCACCTCCCTATTGATGTTGTTCAGAAAAAAAAAAAAAAAAAAAGGAAAAGGATATACTTCTCTTTGGACTAAGAGGAAGCAGGTACATATACAGTCAAATGTTCTGCAATTGCAGTGGGCCACCAGTGAAGCTTGTGATGTTGGAGGCTATTGAATCTAAGCCTCCTAAAGCTCGTCTCACCAATCTAGCTCTGTGTAATTTATTTATTATGCCAATCTATTTCTCTTGATGTTGCACTACTATCTGTCTTGTTCAGGGATTATGTTGTCTGATCTATTTACTCCGGGCTTTTCTCCATTTTTCATTCAGTTTATTTGACCTCTGCTAATTAGGAAATTACTACTGTGTCTTTAGTTATTATTCTATAGATTTTAATGTACCTCTTTATCTTAAGCACATCTAACTGAAATCTAAAAGTTAATCAGAAGCATCACCTTCTTCCCCAAATCAGGACATTAAGAGACTGTTTATACGTCATTGTTTCTCTTGGCAGATTTATTTTGTTGTCAGAAATTTAGCTTAGTATTGAGTTTCTTAATCCAATAATTGTCTATTTTTGTTGTTTTATGTACTATTTTTACACTGAACCACATATTTTTCTTTCTGTTTTTAAATGTTATTTATAAAAGAAAAAAGAAATAGGGCCAGCAAGACAGCTCAGTGGATTAAAGTGCCTGTTCAAGCAGATGTGAGGACCAGGGTTTGATTCCTGGCATGTCACAGCGGCCCTGCCCCCAGGGCATGCTGAGAGGGTGACTGAGACTGGGCATGGCGAATTATCCTGGCATTTGGAGGGCTGAAAGCAGGAGAATCCCTACAAGTCTGATCTGTGTAGTGAGATCCTGTGGACCCTGTACTTAATACATTTAAAAACAAGCTATTTATTGGTATTCCTTTTGTGCTGCTTAGGACCATTGTTCTTCTTACTACATAAATATCTCTTGATAGAAACTTTACTGAAAGTCTCTTAGCATTAAGTTCAGTTTTTCTTTGTCTGAAACGCCATCATGTTGCTCTTGCTGTTAAAAAGCAATCGTGAATACGACATTATTTAATTTTAGTACTCTAGAGATAACATTACATGAATTGACTCTTTAACTGTGTTGTTGAGAAGTGAGATCTTTTTGAAATTACATTTTATATTTCATTTTTACTTTAAGGCACACATAATACTGGTACATATTAGTGGGGTGTGCTGAGATAATTTGATGCATATATACAGTGTGTAAGGATCACCTCCACATTGGCAATTAGCTTTTCTACCTCCTCTAGCATTTGTCATTTTTATATATGGCCACACTCACACTCATAGTTATATATAAATATTTATAAGTTGATACAGATTATACTCAGCCTACTGTGGTCCTCATCTGCTAGTAGGGTCTTAAATTTTCTGTCTCTAAGCGTAATCTCTCTTTTCTGGCCACTGGAATTCTGGAATTCTTTGCTCACTGTGCCCTCTTTTTCTCTGCTGTGTTTTCCCAGCCATTCCCCAGAGTTTGTCTTGCTCTTCCCGCCCTGCTGTTGAAGCAGTCTTCTATCTTCTATGGCCTTATCTTTCTTGCTACTTTCTTCTCCTTTCTTTTGATCATCTGATTCACTATGAGCTTTCTCTAATGGGGTTTGATCTGCTCATCTGCATAATACTCTTTCATAATCTCTCATGTCAACATTAAGCTTTCAAATACAGCATTTAGTCTTTAAATATATTTAGTCTTCAAAATATGTTGGTCTTTAAATACATTAAACGCACTTTTTTCTTTTCCATTTTAGAGCTCCATTATTTGTATCTTACATCTCCAATATCTGCGTTATTTACAAGCCTGATATTTTACTTTGCTGTAGTATATCACTAAGTGCGATTATAGCAACAAATATTTAGTATTCATTTTTTATGTTCCTATGTTCACTGGATCTTAATTGGCAAGGTAAAGGCCTAAATTTAAATTTATCTCTTTAGAATACATTTATGTTTGTTACTACCTAGCATGCAGGAATAATACTGATATAGAATAGATTTCAATAAATATATGTTTCTATGTTTATGTATTTGGTATAGGGTCTTTAGGGTCTCACTACACATGCCAATCAGATTCATGATGAGTCTCCTGTGTTCAGCGTCCCAAGCGCTAGGATTTTAGGTGCACGCCACCATGCTCAGTCTCAGTCGCTGTCTCAGTGCATCTCGGGGGCAAGGTGGGCCCAGCAAGCCGGGGATCAGACCCTGGTCCCTGCGCCTGTCTAAGCGGGCACTTAGCTGTCTGGATGGCTGTAATAGACATATTTGAAATGCATGCTGTATGTTAAGAGCACGCACCGCGTGCTCCTCATGCTATTGAGTCTCACGCACCAAGTCCTCATGCTATGAGGTGCATATTTCAAACTGGTTTGAGTTCTGTATTCTTTCAATGGCTGTTACCCTTAGGAGCTTTAGGGCTGGTGGAACACGATCCCTTCTTTCTGCTTCAGCTGCTAGCCCGGGCTGATTCACCTCATCCTTTCTCACATTGCTTTTCTGGGGACACTTTTATAACTCAGCCCAGTCACACCAGGAACAAAGTCTAGTGCAGAAGGACTACCTCTGTGTTGCCACCTCAGCTGGTATTTACCCCAACATAGCTTTTCACAGGATATTTAAACTTACTTTTGAATGCTGAAGTACAAGAAACCAAGAGGGTATAGCATTTTACTTTGTGTCCCCTGCTCTGATTCTGTTATCCAGCTTATAGCAGGTACCAGCAAATAGTTTCCACGGATGAAAGAATAAATGAAAAATAAAGTACCTCAGCACACAGATAATTTAAGACTCAGTACAATTTTGTTGTTTTAAAATGTGAAATATTAGCAAAGGAAAAGTGGGCTAAGCATGAGCATTCACACTTTTATTCTAGTTAGCTGTCAATTATGTATGTTGTAGGTATCTAAATGTATTGAAGTATTAAAGCTTTTTAATAATCATTCCTTACTTCATCTTTATTCATAGTGAAATCTTGAAAGAGCCATTGAAGGACCACCTTAATTTCTTTACCAATCTGTTTTTATAATAATTCACATTGATGAGTTTGCCCGTGTTTAGAATTTGTGTGTGTGTGTGTGTGTGTGTGTGTGTGTGTGTGTGTGTGAAAGTTAGACTGCTCTCAGATTCTTTATCTGTTTGAATCTTCCCATCCAAGTGGACTGCCTCTCTCAACAGGAATTTAGTGCACCCTCACTTTCTCTGTGATTACCTAAGTATGCTTTGGAAAAGGTCTGTTTAGCGTGCACTGTCCAGGAAAATCCTAGTCACAGTGGCGCATAGAATGGAGGGAACGGTTGATACCAAGAAGTATCAGGCATGACCCTGATCTGCAAAGGCTTCCCCTCTTGAAAAGTAAGAAGAAAATTGTGACGTAGATTTGCTTCTTTTTCTGGGGACATAACTCTTCTTGAGCACTTGTACTTAGCTTTAGGGTGTGCCAATCGGCTCCACATTTCATAGGCACCCAGCATCCTCTGATTTAAGGCCACGCCATAATTCCAAAGCTACTAAGAAAGAGAAGGACATTTCTTTAAAAATAATAGCTTAATCTTGGTAGGAAGAGGGACTCATGGGACTTAGAGTAGATGAAGGATACTGGCTTAGTTCATCCTCTTAACCGTTCTTCAACATAAGTAGGTTATTATTCCTACTTACCGGCAAGATCTGACTGGTGGTTTCAGAGATGTTAGATGACTTGCGTTAGGGGGCATTGTAGTGGACAGGTGGGCCAGGACTGAACTGAGTCCAGCTACCTTCCTCATCATGTCCGTATCTGAGAGGCCTTCAACTCTACTCTAGAAGGCTTAAGCATTTCTGCATCTGTCTTTCATCCTCCTTGTGGCCTTATTTAACACTGAACAAGAATACTGGAACCTCTGGACAGCGTTTGAGAGTGTAGTTGTGATGAGAAGCTATTTTTACAAAACAGACTGTCTTCAAAATTGTTAACCTGAATATTGCTTTAATCAGTCTATTAGAAAATTTTCCCTAAGTCAGTGATAAGATAGTTGATTTTAAGTATGAATTTATAAGTAACAATATTATAGAAAAATGTAATAGTCCTAAGAAAATGATGTAAACCAGCAATAATTTTACATGAATTTTTATAATAAATAAAGGCACCCATTCTCCTATTTCTTTAGAAAGAATTAAAAAGTTGTGGAAAATATCAGTCAAAGTATCATTATAGTTCACTTTTGGAGATTTTATAAAAAGGAGAAACAACATTTCTGCATAGGGTGTTCAAGATTAATTCTAACGCTACATGAAAGTTTGGAAATCATCTTTAAAAAGAGCCAAATGACTAACTCAAAATAAGGCAATTCATTTTTGGTTTTATGTAAGAAGTACCACAGTCTATTTTTGAAAACCTAATGAGTTAAGAGACAACCATGTGTTCCATTGTTTTTCCCCTACAAATAATGAATTACATGTAAGAACAAGTGGTAGTTAAATATACCCAGGGCCAATTGCACAGTCGTGGATATCAGACTTCATCTGTAGAAATTTAGCAAAACAGAATTAGAAATGTCAAACAGAAAAGATCTCATTAAGATAATTCTTCCAGAAATGAATCAAAACTTCCACCCCAGCTGTTCAAATCTTGTGGTAGTTGAGTTGGACGCAGCTAAAAAATTTAAATTTATTGTTTTTCCAAGTATGGTACACAAACACCTACATCGGAATGTGGAGGTGGCTGATGTGTTTGCTAAAACTGCAGGCATCTTTGACCCTTTTCCAAGAACTGCTGTGTGGGGAGCTGTGTGGGTATAGCCCAGGAATCCATGTCTTCTAAAATCATCGCCCACCAGCAGTAAAGGTGAGGTGGGATTTGAGAATCACTGAGTTAGCACTTGGCTTTTCCCTATCTTCTACTTTAGACTAATCAAAAAATGAACTAAGCACTGGTCAATTTTTTCAGCAAATATCAAACATTAATTGCCTGGTGTACTAGATTGTTGGGAGCCCATGCTGGAGAGCCTCAAAGAAATGTATTCTGATACATTGCAGAGCTTGTATGTTACTGAGATCACCCTGGGTGGATTCAGGGACAACTTCAGAAGCTATTGCTAAGAAAAAGAAATCAGGAGCATTCAGTTGCAAATTGAATGTAAATGGAAAGCAGTAGGGAAAAGTACTTTGGGTTTTGCATCTTGGTAGCAAAAAAAAGCAGTGAAGAGCTCAGAAGAGGATGGAATGTAAAAACAACTCTGAGAACAAAAACGGAGCCTGCCATAGCTGGTTCTTCTACCAGTACATTCATACAAATGGTAACCTGAATATTATGACTGAACTTAAATTTACCTATGAATGGATTTGACCAAATTGTGATCTAATTAATGATTATTTTCTGTTACAGCAACTGTTCAACTGTCAAGCTCTACGAAAACTAAGTATTCCTGATAATGACCTCTCAAGCTTGCCAACCTCCATTGCTAGTTTAGTTAATCTCAAAGAACTCGACATCAGCAAAAATGGTAAGGTCTCTTCCTTATCTCTAAATGCCTTGATTTTTTTTTTTAATCAAATTGTGTTTTAATTTTAAGTGTTTTAAAATAATGTATTCTTTGGTTTTATTCAAACTGTAAGTTGGTTTTGTCAAAAAATTAAATCATGACTGAAAGACAAGGAAACCCTCTTTCCTCCTTTTAGAAGTGTTCCTGACTTAGTGTCATTTTCCTCTGCACTCAGATACATGATCTACCCTTTCTAGGATATTTACTGTCTTTTACCACCTGTTCTCCTCATTCTCAAGGTATTTCCAGCATATCTCAACTGTTACTTGTATGACAAAGGCCGTTTCCCTACCTGAAATTATGCCCTCAGTTTCTCTTAGTGGGCTCCACTGTCCCCTGGCACTGACCTCCTCCTACTACTGTGTAGTGTATTTGTTTATTAGAATTATTGTGTGTCTTCTCTTGATGAAGAATTTTAACTTCACCATGTAGCAGGAAGGATTTATCCCAGATATCTCAAGTAGAACCTGGTACATTACCGGGGCTTTACAGCACTTACTGAGTGTTTGAGCCAATTTAAATATCTGGTATTTTTGTTGATGCCCATGGTACTGGGATTTGCACTGAAAGTATTTCCCTTGGGTCTCTGTGGGAGGGCAGCTGGATCTTCAGAGACTTCTGCATCCTCCTTATTGCTTTCCACTTGACCCCAGCTCTGCATTTAATGCAAGTAAAGCAAAGATCAGTCAAAAGGGTTGTCATGACTACAGTGGAGCTTTATGGATGTGTATGTGTGCCTGTGTGTGTGTGCGTGTGCGTGCACACATATGCATATATATTGAATATGCATCATACCAAAAGGATACACATGGCCAAAACAGGTACCTCTTGCCATCTGATAAGTGACACAGACACTGAAAGGTAATTACACATAATTAGATACTTGTGTGTAAAGTCAGGGTGAAAGGAGCATATACAAAAAGATGCAGTATAGCCTATGTGATTTGGGAAAGTTCTCCAAAAAGTGATGATCAAGCTTAGATAGGATCAACAGGAATTAGAAGTCAGGCAAATCTGGCTTGATACTTTTTAGAATTTCGTTTTAAGTTACTTTTAATAATAAATAACAATGAAACAGTTTTAAAACACATTAGTAGTACATCCCCAATATTTGTACAATGCATATTGTTGTCTTCCTAGTAGTTAGTTATACAGAGCACAGGGTGTAGACGTGATAATTTTTAATCATTATTGGTACAAAAAAATTCTTCTCATCGAACTAAGAGAAAGTAGCTGTATACATAATCCAATGTTCCATAACTGCAGTGGGTTCTTGGCAGAACTGGCAGTGTCGGAAGCTGTTGATTTAAGCCTTTTACAGCTCAGCATACTAAACTAGTTTTACATTTTATGTCTCGTGGTTAAACTTTTTTGCAGATGGCATGATAATCTACTTGGAAGACCCAAAAAACTCCACCAAGAAGCTACTAGAATTAATACACAAATTCAGTAGCATAGCAGGATACAAAGTCAGTACACAAAACTCAATAGCATTCCTCTACAGAAATAACAAACACACTGAGAGAGAAATTAGAGTAACAATACCTTTTACCATAGCACTGAAGAAAATGAAATACTTGGGAATTAACCTAACTAAAAAAGTAAAAGAAATTTTCAATGAAAATTACAGTACTCTGAAAAAAAGAGATCCTAGAGAATTTCAGAAAATGGAAAGATATTCCCTGCTCCTGGATAGGAAGAACCAACATTGTAAAGATGGCCATAGTACCTAAGTTGTTGTATAAATTTAATGCAATACCTATCAAAATACCATCAACATACCTTCCAGACCTGGAGCAATCATTCCTAAAATTTATTTGGAACCAAAAAAGACCTAGAATTGCAAAGACAATCCTGGACGACAAAGACAAGGCAGGAGGCATTGCAATTCCTGACCTAAAGTTATACTGCAAAGATACTTTAGGTGAATAAAGTTCTGTGGTTTTTGTTTTTGTTTTTGTTCTCTTCTGTTTCACTTCTTTTAAAGTGCCATTTTGTTAAAGACCGACAAAAACGTCCCTTGGTCGCGAGAAGCATCATCTTGAGTGCCGTGACAGTTTCCTTGTGGCTCTGCTGTTCACTGTGCCAGGAAGTGTCCCCCAAGGTCTGTCTTGTCCTTGCTGTCACCATCCTTCTGAACTTACGCAGACCTACCCACAGCACTTCTTGTGTCAAAGTAACAGGCTGCTGTTAGGGGTCGATAGGACTTCTTACCCTTGTCTTTATTTTCATATAAGAAATCAATACGCTGTATGTTTAAATTATTGATGCATTGTCAATACTTATTTTACTAGAATTAAAATTCAGTGATGTTCTGAGTTCTGTTACTGATATTTTCTTCACCTCTCTGTTGCCATGGCCTCAAAGAGTGCACAAATGCTTCACATGCAACTGATAAATATTCACCAAATGAATAGCTGTGACTCACGGGAAAGTTTGTAGTATTAGTGAGAAGTAAGACTGACACCCACACACTATCAGTGATACCATAATGTGCTACCCAATGAAGTGCTTAATTATATGGTGCAAATTATAGTTGTCAGTCCTTAGAGAATGGCAAAATTAATTAAGACTGCTGTATTATTAGAAGAGTTCAAGTATGAAATATTGTCTGCAGATTCCCTGGAAACATTATCATATCTGAATAAAGGAGAGCCTTTTGTGAAAGAAGGTAACAAGATTGTAAACACGAAACAGAAACACCTAATTGCAATGACTTAAGTTTCCACTCAGTATTTACAAGATAATCATTGAAGGACCACATTCAGAGATCGCCAGAGAATAGCAATGAGACTGAAATCCACTTAATGGTGACATCGGGTGTACCATTTTTCTAAAAGAATAGATTTGCAGGGTACACTTTTGTGTGGATGTGTATTTGTACGCATATATAAGCACTGATCCTTATACTTTTTTTTTACATTTATACATCAAATTGTACCTTGTAATTTCAATTTCTACAAAGTAACATACGACAAAATACCACATCCCTTACCTTCAGATAAATTCAGCTAAAAAGTTGAAGGAACTCAAAACATCTTTTTTAAAGAGGCTTAGAAAACAATGTATCATGAAATGTAAACATACAGCTCCTAGAGATTATGTAATAATTTGGAGATCATGTAATAATTCCTAGTGGCCCTATTGTGTCAGAAAATCTTTGCTTCCAGGATGTGAAGTGAATCTGTGAAATTATTATTTAGTGGCTTTTAGCTTTTCTGATGATTTTCTTTATTCTGTAAATACTTACACAAAAGGAGATGCAAGAGCTAGTGAAACACACTTCAACTCTAGGATGTCACTAAAGGCGCGATGAGTATGTTGACATATCAGGCATTGCTAGAAATTACACACCTACCGAAAGATCTCATCATATCGGCTCTTTCAGAAAATCAGCCCTAAAGCAACTATCATAGAAGTCTGTGACAGAGACCTTGGCAGTGACTTCACAAGCATGATCCATCTTTTGGAAATCTGCCAAGTGAAAAAAGAACAGAAAGTAGCAGCATCAGCAGCTAGAGAAGTTTAGAATACACTTGGTTGAAAAGAGTCAACGACCAGGAAAATGCCAGCAACATGAGTCTCTAAGGAGAGAACACGGCATGTTCAGCTTGGAACAGAGACCCATGCGAATTCTAGATAACCTAAGTAAGCACTGACTTAAATGTGCTTGAATTAGCAGGAGGACCTATTAGTAAACTAATTTCATTGAAAGGCTGAGGTTAAATCTGGTCTTGGTTTTGCAGAAAGCCTCCAACCTTCGATTTTCAAGTCCAGTTCTTCCACTTGTCATCCTTTCATGACTTTCCTCTGTGTCATTTTAAATATTATTTATTAAAACATTAGAAAGGCTATTAATGTAACTTTATAGAATGAGCAAGCACTTGTGCTCAGGAAGGTGTCCGCACAATTTGAGGGCTAGCCTTCCTCTAAAACCTTCACCATTCCTTCAGTTGGCCATCTGCTTTCCATTTCATCCTCAGGCAATGCCAAGGGGCCCTTCCTAAAGGTGTCAGCCTGATTCCCTTTTCCCCAGAATGTGCCTTCCTCTGCCACTGCATGGTATCACCTGGACACGGTCTTCTTCACCTTTGAAATGAATGGAAGAACTCATCCATTATTTATGAAGAGGAGATGTCATTTATTCTGGGAAATTTTCCCAACACCTACACAAAGGAAATTAATTCTTTCCTTCCTTTGTGTTTCTTTTTGTTTTTTGGTGTTGAATTTATCTCACTTTTAATTTCTCTGTATGTGACTAGGCTGTGAGATTGCTGAAATCAGGTGCTGGCGTCTGTGTCTATATGCAGAGCTATTGCACAATGGTCAGGATGCATGGTAGATGTCCACTAACTGTTTGGTCGGTGAATAGCAGTACATGAAAGCATTCTTTTTTAGAAAAAATTGTATTTTATCATGATATATTAAAGATCCCACATTAGATGGGGAGCTCACCTATTATACTGGAAACCACCTATGTACTTGACGTGAATGCTGGAAAAGAGAGAAACAGTGCTACAATTAGTAATGAAATCATATCCAACCTGCCATAGAGAAGTGGACCTAGCATCTTTGTTCTTTGAGATGATGAATGCTTCCTGTCAAGTTTTGTCCCCTCTGTTTAGCTCCAGACTCTCACAGCCCACTACTGTGCATGCCCCACAAATAACCCACAGATAGTCTATTTACATTCAAACTCACCTGCCCTGACCCACTTCCCTACCACTTTTAGTTCCCTATTGATATCACTATGATTTCCATCGCTGTTGAGTACCAAAATTCTTTTCTCTTCCAACCACTCAACCATCAGTTCTTGCCACATTGACCACCTGTATATGTTGCAAGTCTGTTTCTTCATTCCATTTCCATGGTTATAGTCTTAACTGTAGTTCCTTTCTCTTTCCTTTCCTAAACAGCATCATCGTTGGCCTTCTTGACTGCGTTACTGCCACCACCATTAATAAACTCGTGCTCTACAAGGTAGCTTCCATGCTCTTTCCAAGTTGCTGGTATGACATGTGACTTTCAAAATCCAGACACTTCAGTTGGTCTGGGGTAAGACTGTTGGTCCCCTGACCTGCCACTCAAAGTCTGCATCACTGACTTCTACCAATGCTTCTACTCCAGCACCAGTCCCATCAAGAATGATGGATCTTTTTTTAAGTTGAATGTTGTGCTACTGAAAACCTTCCTCCACTATGTAATGTTGTTTCATCATCAGTTTTCCTCTACTTGTATCATTTCCTCTGCTTAAATCTCCTTTCACATCTTTTTTCATCTGCTTCAGCCATCCTGTATTGACTCGTAGGCTCAAGTGTCTTTATCCCATGAACCGTCTGCACTCCCAAATTGAGTCAACAACCTGACCTCTGGACTCATTTACATTAACTCTAATAATTAACATTACATTGAAAACATGTAATGTTTATTTTGTTAAAGTATGTGTGGTTTTAATATTAACCTAGTAATGTTTTAATATTTTTTAAAAAATGATAGAGGCACTGATGTACCTAGAGTGATAAATGTTAAAAGTTGTAACATATTTTAGATGTCATGCTCCTCTTTAAGTAAGACATTACAGAAACTTATAAATTCTTATGCTCACCCCTTATGCTCTCTCTCTCTTTCTCTCTCTCCTCTGTTGCTGTGTTTAAATTTTCAATGAAATGCTAGCACATTACAAATATTATTCTCCAAGTTTTCCATTCACATTGTCTTTCCAAAAGTCATCCTTATTAATCAATTTAGATCTACTTGCAGAAATACCAAAGTTTCCATAGTCACCAGTCACTGGCTTACTAAGTGGATATCCATACCATTAGATGCATATTTAAGAGTAACGATCCTTTATAGTTGCCTGAACTCTAGGTTACTATTTTTTCAAAACTTTTTTACAGAACTGTACAGGGCACCTCTCTCTATAACTTGTCTCTTTGGGCCTATGCTTATTTTGAGTTGGTTCGCATTGGACTTCTTGGTGCTTTGAAAGATTTATATACTCTGAACATGGATACCTTGTCAGTTCTATGGGCTGCAAATAGCTCCTCAATTGTTGGCATGTCTTTTCACTTTGATATGCCATTTGTCAGAAGGTGCCAAGTGCAATGTACAAAAATGTATTGCTTTCCCCTTTACAATCTTTTTTTCTTTAATTTCTGTGCAACTTCATTTTTTTGTTATACGTGATTGAAATGTACCTTTTCCACGTCAATAAAAACTAGATTGTGCTAGCAGCATTCCTATAGTCCCTTATTTCCCTAGTGACCTGTAGTTCTACTTCACTTAGGAAATCTTTCTCCATTTTCCACTCCATAACTTCTCTATCTATTTCTGTTCCATTCTGTATTATGCTAAACAATGTAACTTGTATTAAGTTTAAGATCCAAAGGCACAAGTCCTCTTGTTTTTTTTTTTTTTTCTGTGTTAGTATTTCTGCTTCTTGATTTTTCCATGGGAATTTTAGTCTGAACTTTTAGAGGTACAGTGGTCCCTCACTTATTGTGGGGGTTATGCTCCAGACACTCCCACGACAAGAGAAAATCAGTGAAGTAGCAATGTTACATTTTATATATATATATATATATATATATATATATATATATATATGGCTTTATAAAACCTTCCCACACCTAAGTCTTTCCCATACTTTTAGAAAGACTTCTAATGTTCCTAACCATTTCCTAAACTTATAAGCCTAGCTAATTTTAACTATATATGTATACTGTATGGTACAGTATGCACTCATCTGCTAAATACATACTGTAAACTGTACTTTATGTCAATTTAATATTCTTTTAATATGTCAGCATTATCTTTTTAATATATATTTTGTATATTAATTAAAACCATAAATATGCATGAAGAATGTATACAGTGATGAACACAACCACAATATCCTGTGATTTAGCAAGATAAATTAGATTAATATTTTTTGAAAACCCCCTAAGCAGTGAGTCTGCAAAAATTGAACCATGAAATATCAAGGGGCAGACAACTCAGTGGAATTTTAAAAAGCTGTCATATTTCAGGAAGAAAAGGCATCTTGTGATGATAAATCTTGGAGTCTAAGGGTATGTGACTTGTCTTTGTGTAAGTCTCATTTTCTATCTTTCAACAGAATTTTGTGGTCTTTTTCTTCATAAAAGTGTCGACCATATTTTGCTAAGTATTTTAGGTTTGTAACATAAATTTGATTGCTTCTTTAAGGTACATTTTAAAACTTTTGGAGAGACTGTATAGAAACATTACTAATTTTGTTATATTTATTTATCTTACATTTAGCCACAATGATAAATAAAAGTTCTAATATAAAAATCAGTATTTTTTAATTTGACATGTATGTATCATAACAATTTTCCTCTTCTTTTTTGTTTCGTTGTTACACTCTTTGTATTCGTGTACTCTTACATATTATTGACTTAGTTGTTTTTGTTTGTTTGTTTGTTTTGTTTTGTTTTTGGCAGAACTGGGGATTGAACTCAGACTGTTGTGCTTGCCCGGCAAGACCTATTCTACTGAGCTATCTCCCCAGGCCTGGATTACTTTTTCAGAAGCTATAATCTATAAATTATTCATCTAGATTTTCAGTTTTATTTTAATGTAAAACCCATAGGCTTCTAATTTTTATGAAATTCCAACATATTTCTGTGTTCTCATTTGCACTCTAAAATTATTTAATTTTTCCATCTATTTTTATTCTTTGTATGTATCTTCTCAGAACTTTTCCTGTTTTAAAAACATTGTTAAATAATATGCTTGGCTTGTTGGTCTTTTTTTGTTCCACTTGTTTTAGTTTCCAATTTTCTAATTTCTACCTGTCTGTTTCCAGTTGCAGTTACTCTTATTACACACTTCCTTCTTCCACTATTCTCCCATTTTCTCCATTGTCTTCACGTTCTAACACATTTGGGACTTTTTAGCTAGTATTTTTATTAGCATACATGTTATCAGGCACGTGATCCATATGACACTAAGTTCTTCACTTAGTGAAGTGCTTTTCACCTTTGCCCAATAAATGGTCACATTTTGCAATGTTTCTTTTTGCTTATAAGAAAAATATGGTATCTCTGATCATTGCGCAGACCAGGGGCTTGGTACTACTCTTTACATTGCGCTTCCCTAGCACCAACACTATATGGTAATGATTTTTATATGCTTAAAACACTGAGGGGTCGGAGAGAAGCTGGTCCCAGGGCACTAAGTTGCAGACAGGAGCAAGGCTTTCTGGTGTGCTCTTGCATGGCAGGCTGACATAGGTGATGAAGCACATTTCCTAACACAGGATGATGTACTTGCAATAATTTCACCCTGAAGAAATGATAATCAGCTGAGAAGATGGATGTGACTAACCTGGTCTCAGCACTGCACCATGTGCACATGTGTCTAAATGGCATCGGGGACCCCATCAACATGTGTAACTTTTGTGCTCTTATCTAAAAGTTAAAAACAAACTGAAATTTGAAAATAACCAAGTACTCAGAACATTTACCTACTTAGGTTATTGGAAAACACCAAACTAACCACACAGCAACAGGCTGCCAAATAAAGCTTCAACTTCTTTTGTTGAATGTTATTAAAAATAAGTGCATGAACCTTAAGCTTTTTAAAGGCATTTCAGTCAATTCTACTGAACCTTGATTATCTGTCTGTCAGATTAGAAGGAAAGAGATATGCATTCTGCGTAAGAATAAGCCTTCCTTTCTTAATTTTCTCATTCCTTTTTATGTGCAGCAGTCCGGGCATAAACGCACCACTTTCAATTCCCGTGGGTTCTTTATCTATTATTCCTCCCGTCTTACCTCAATAGTAACAATAAATTCCTGCGTGTATCGCAAACGTGTGCAACTGATGATGTCAGTGCCCGTGTGTCGCCACAAGGGAGCCAACTGTCTCATACGGTAAAGCAGGAGAATGAATCGTGAGCCCGACTAGGCGGGGGTTCCAGTTCAAGTTTTACTGTTGATTTGTCATAGCTTCAGAGACCAGGACACTGTAATTTAAGGACTTTAATGAAAATGAACTCATTCCAAAGCTCTTCCTAAATCTGCAGCAATTAAGTGACTTTTCCCCCTAGGTCTCTAAACCTTATTTCTATACATGAACAGATTTGGGCAGCATCACAGTGGGCAGAACTGCGATTGCTGGTTATGATGAAAAGCAACCCGAATTAAGGGCACTATTATGTGCTTTACTGACTGGCCAGGTATTCCACCCCTTCCCTCGACAAACGCAAAACAATGAATGCAAAGCATCTCCTCTGAGTGCAGGAAAGAGACAGAATTTGTCTCTATCAGACACACGTAAGAAAGATATGGGTAATTAAATGAAAACCTGTGCACATTTTAGCACATCAAAAGAATAGAGACTCGTGCGTACATATTACATTCTTAGCGGAGCCTCTTCTGAGCTCTCTCATGTGGTCTGGGTAGCAAATGTTGCTGTGCCGTTCTCAGTACGAATAAACGTGCGATTTGGCATTTGGCAAAGCACTGGACTGCGTATTTAGAGTGAAGCGTATTACTTTGCCCTACTAACTGTCTCATTTTCCACATCGTTAAGGTGTTATTTACCTGAAAATCACTAGAACTTTCCTCGCCTGAAGGCTTCGTTCCTTTCCTATGGAATATGCTTTTGCCCGTGCTTATAACATTAAAATAAATTGAGGACTTGATCTTCTCTCTTCATGTATTAAAGAACATCATAACCACAGACTCAGGCTCCTTTTCTTTTTTTTTTTTTTTTTTAATTAATTAATTTATTTTTTTTTTCTTGTTTCAGAACCTTTATTTGTTTATTCACTCATTTTTATAGCCGGCTCAGCCCGCCCCGCGGGCAAGGCTGGCACAGCATGTGGTGCCGGGGATCGAACCGCGGTCCCTGAAGCCACCCAAGCTTTCCCAAGCAGGTGCTTTAGGCCACTGAGCCATCCCGCCGGGCCCCAATATTGAAATCTCTGTTTCTTTCTTTCTTTCTTTTTTTTTTGTGGGACCAGGGTTCGAACTCACGACCTTGCACTTGCCCAGCAGGCACTTGTGCCTCGGAGCTATCTCCCTAGCCCCATCAGGCTCCTTTTCTTGCGTCACCTTCTCCGCCTGATGACGGGACTTCTAACTCTTGCCATCGCCCTCACCAGGAGACAAAATCAACAAAGAATGTCTTGTGGGAGTTGCCACAAAAGATGGCGCTCCTAGCCTGGTTATGTAACTAAATCCACAGACGACAGGAACCGCCCCCACCCTCGCACCCTGCCGAAGTCTGTGTGGGACTCTGTCCTTCAATCGATTTTCCTAAAGTCAGAGCAGAGGCTTTCCTGAAACTCAGTGATTAACTTTTTCCACTTAGCCCAGTAAATCCTGAAAAAAGGTACCAAGAGAACAAACCTGAACTGCAAGTTCTCCCTGTGCCCTGCCTTATTCTTTGTAGCTTAAATGCCTTAAAAATAATAACAAAGCTTTACAGTGTTTTCGCTTCCACAGCAGCTTTCGCCAAAGTCCAGCCATGCTAGATGCTCTGCACGCTGCTCCACGGTTGTGAACGAACAATTCGTTAGTCAAATATGAGTATTGAGCAGTACCGTTCACAGAGCAGTGACTCAGAATGGTTGTCGCCGAAGCAGGCAGAGAAAGAGTGCAGGAGTATCAGAAGGAAACTATGTAGACTAAAGCAGATTCATCCCTCCGTGAACCCAGTGTCAAAAACACTTCCTAAAAACATGCCCACACGTGTCCTCTGGACATGATCCCTGGTTCCGCTGTGTCTGGTTAATGATTAATTCACCTGCACTTGTTTTTGATTTATGAGTCCTGCAGGAAATGTCCCACTCCTCACTGAGACTGCTACTAAACATCTGGCCTCCTTCCTTGAAGGGTAGAATTAAAGAAAAGTGCTTTTGCTTTGTTTCATTTTGCTGGTCATTTTCAGGCCTTGCCGTCCTGAACAATTTCTTCCAAATTTACCAACAAAATAATTGTGTATTTATTCCTCTTTCTGCATCATAGCAGCGCTTAGTACCCAACAGGCAATTACCCATTTGCCAAAAACCCTCGGGAAAGGCAAGTTGTGCACAACAAATAGTAAAAATAACATGCTCAGCTTTATTTTATTAATTCCAGAGTATAGCTATTGTGCAATATTTACCTGTTGTGTATCTTCTCCAAATCCATATAATTGATACAATTTTTAACTTTTTCCACTGACTTGAGTTCATCCTGAGTTCTGGTACTAAATTTGCCTTAATGCCTAATGGCTTGCCACTATATAAATAAGAATGGCAGTTCTTACTTCCTCTATAATGAAAGCATGAGTTTGAGTTTCTTTGTGTTGATTCCTGATCTTAAACAAACACCTAATTTGCTAATAGCTATTGCTTGAATTCTACGTAAAATAAAAAAAAATACAAAATGGTAAACTTAATTTCTAGTGCTTATTGGAGCCTTATAAGTAGATATAAAAGACTTATGACATGCACTTTGTGCTTGAAGTATCAAAAGTTGATACTAAATAAAACTTGGCCAAGAAAATGATAGAAAAAAATGCAGTTTTAAAATGTCCCTGTTCTGTTTTCAGCCTTAAAGGTTCACTAAGCTCTAAGTTACAGAAAATGAGGGCTATTTGTATCTGACCTGAAAAGCCAGCATGGAATCGATGCCACACTGTCCACCTCAGAAAGCTAAAAATTAGAACCTGCTGTAATCCAGGGTTTGCCTCACATAGCTTCCCATAGGAAAAATATGGTCGTGTTTGGAAAAAGCTTATCCTGACTTCAAATCCTTACTAACCTCTGAAAATCACTCACTTCATTAGTTAGATGGAGTAACAAACTGACTTACAGAATTGTTTGCAAATACATAAAGCACTTACAGTATATTCTCACTAAGAATGGTTTATTTCACCCCTAAATTGAATCCAGCTCATTAGCCAGGCAAATAACTTGCCAATGTTTTACTCCAGATTTAAAAATACAGTGACAAACATGAGTTGTCACATTTAAACTACCAAATGAAAAATTTTAAGTCTTATAAACATTTTTCCTTGCTTAATTTGATGCAAAATACAACATTAGGGCTTGAGTTTCTTTTGGCATATGGCATTTAGATCACAGATAAAACATTTGAGCTGTAATTTATGAAATTCAGAAAATGTAAGCATTTAATATGCACCTTCCATAAATATTATTATCTATATTCATTTCTACAAAAATGTACAAGAAACAATGTTTATTAATTTGAAAGATGAATAAATTAGTGAAGTCTGTTATTGATACAGAAGTCTGCTGTAGTATATCTCTCTGGAAGCAGATAGTCACTGTTTGCTTATACATTTGTTAGTTTTTCTCGCCCATACTTGGGTTTGGACCCAGGGCCTTCACAGGGGTCTTCACATCTCCATCTCTTTTTATTTGCTTATTTATATGCTGCGAAAGGTCATTCTAAGTCCCTAGGTTGCCCGGGCTGGGCTTGAACTTGTAATCCTCCTGCTTCAATGTCCCAAAGTGCTGGGGTAACAAACGTTAGGACATCATGCCTAGCTAGACAGCTACGGCTTTCATCTTTCGACAGGTAATTGGAATCTAGAAGCTGTGTACAAAATGCAAGCATTTCTTTGTATGTGTGTGTGTTGGCATGCGTTGCTTCTAGTTGTTGATATGAAAATAGAATTAGGTGTAATTTAACCAGCGCTTGTTGACTTTCCATTGTTCTCTTCAGTTAAAGCTGTGTACTAGTGCGAATTTCAAGGAACCCAAGAAACAGTCTGAGATTCCGACCCTAGTGCCTTTCCAGGTTAGTCCTCTCAACGGCTCCTCTTCTGCCCGTCCACACTCTTCACCCA
This sequence comes from Myocastor coypus, assembly GCA_004027025.1. Classification (NCBI taxonomy): domain Eukaryota; kingdom Metazoa; phylum Chordata; class Mammalia; order Rodentia; family Myocastoridae; genus Myocastor; species Myocastor coypus. The sequence continues at coordinate 26,509 of PVJA010001320.1, forward strand.
TAGTGCACTGCAGCCCAGGGCTTCATCCTCCTCGTGCCACCATCTGTGCACACCGTCGGTGTTGACGTCTGCCTCATGGTTTAAATACCATCAGTATTTCCTCTCCCTTGAATTCCAGTTTTGTACCACAATACCCGTCTGCCATCTCCTATTAGAAGTCTAACAGACCCATCTCAAGAGTCAAAAACTGAACTCGTATTTCCTCTCTAAAGCCCAGCCCCCTTATAACTTTTCCAGTCTGAGCTCGAAGCTAAGATCTAATATCTGCAGTCATCTGATTCCCTTTGCTCCTCGCATCCCCATAAAATTCATGAGAAAATTTTGTTGGTCTTCCATGAAGATGCACCCAGGTTTGATTCCTTTTAACTCCCTCCACTTCTGCCACCTATGTGAATGCCACCATCAGAGGTCTCCATGGGTTACTGCCATACCCTCCTAATTTGCTCCTTATTTTTATATATTTAGTACAGGGTCTCCAGGGTCTCACTACACAGATAGGACACATAGTGATCCTCCTGTTTTCGGCTTCCCAGGTGCTGGGATTACAGCCACATACCACCATGCCCATTCTCAATCAGTTTCAGCTCATCCCAGAGGCAGGGTCAGCCCAGCATGCTGGGGATCAAACCCTGGTCCCTGCATCTGCCAGAGCAGGAAGTTTAATCTGCTCAGCCATCTGGTCAGCCCATTTCCCTTCTTTTAAGAGTCCCCATCATCTTTGAAAGGAGCCAGAGTGACCTTGAATTAGAAATCAGATTACATCACATATTTGACTTTCAATATTCTCTTTTTGCCTTCTGAGTAAATTCCAACATTCTTATTATAGCCTAAGAGCTGCAGCAGAGTATCTGACATATACAACGACAAAAGGACAGGGTGATTTAAGCTCAGTTTCTGAGGGTGTAGTCCATGGTTACTGGTCCTTAGACAGAAATGACAAGGTGAGGCCTGCTGCAAGAAAGCTACTCAATACATGGCAACACGGAAGCCAAGACAGAATAAAAGTAAGATCCAGGAATAAGAAAACACCCTTCCAGTCAGAAGCAGTGGGGAGCACCTGAGTTATGCTCTATGTCTAGTTGTCCCCATGAAGTCTCATGTAATCATGGGGCAGGGACTTCTATAGATTGAGACTTGACTCATAAACCACTGGGATTATGTGTTTTAGTAGTGATGAGATTATTGGTCTGAGTACTGCCGGGAATTATAGGTGTGGCCTGAGGCGGATAGGCTGAGGCAGAGAGCCTGATGTAATGTAAAGAGAGACAGAGAGACAGAATAGCGCTGTTGCCCTCTGCTCCCCTGGTTGTTCCGTTGCCTCTGTCGCCACTGTTGCTGTTCCACCACCATGAACTGCTGCTCTCTGCCGTGTGCCACTCAGCCTTGCAGCTGGCCAAATATGGACTGAAACCTCCAGTAACTGAGAGCTAAATAAATCTTCCCTTCCTTCATTTTGGGTGTCAGGTATTTGTCCCAGCAGTGAGAGAAAAGTAATTAAGATGGTCTGTCACGCCAGCACCTCACCCCTGCATACCCTTGATGCTGCAAGTGGAACCACAGGGTTTAGTGCTTATTGCTGTGTTTCATTCTTCTTTGTTCTTACTCCCTCCTGTTTTTCTGTTTCTCCCTTTCTAACTATTCTTCCCTTTCTCCCAGTGGCTTACTCCATTCTGTTGTATATTGGAAATATTCAATATTTTTGTACATTTATAGAGGCTTATGGCTAAGAGTCTGCCTTGGGTCTCTGAGAAGACTTTGGACTTGGAGTTTTCAGCCGTGTTGGAAGGGTTAAGACTTGGACAGTTCTTACATTTTACATAGTTATATGGCCATGAGCTTCTTGAGGGGCAGAGGCAGAACTTAACTTTATGATTTATTTTTTTTATTTTTTTCTTGTTTCAGAACTTTTGTTTGTTTGTTTGTTTGTTTGTTTGTTTGTTTGTTTGTTTTTATGTCTGGCTCAGCCCTGAGGGCAGGGCTCGTGCAGCATGTGGTGCCAGGGATCGAACTGCAGTCCCTGGAGGTGACTAAGCTTTCCCAAGCAGGCACTTTAGACCATTTAGCCATCCTGCCAACTTTATGATTTGGATGTAAAATTTTCCCCCAAATCTCATTTCTTTAGGTCTGAGGCTTTGAGAAATTGACTGGCGCTTGGGGCTGTCTGAAGGTGGGGCCCACTTGAGGGGGGTAACTGGGGATGTGGACTAATATAGGCAAACCTGTGGCATTTGTGCCACAGGGTCATGCAGAGCTCTTTCTGTTGGCACAGGAGCCCAGGTGCTGCAGCAGCCAAGCGCACAACAACAGTCAGGTTCTATATTGTTCTTTCTTTGTCTTTTTAAATTCAACAATGGTTTCTGCATTGCATGATGTTATCCTCAAATCAGTTATTGAGATGGTCAGTTATAAGCTGCAAGATTTGTTTAAAGAAAAAGAAACATAATAATAAAGGCCAGCCAAATAATTCAGAATATTAAAGCACCTGAAAGCATGCACAGAGGCCAGGGGTTCAATCCCAAGGCCTGCTGTGCTGGCCCCATCCCCGGAGTGCACTGAGACAGCATTGGAGACTGGGTGTGGTAGCACATGCCTGTAAATCCAACTCTTGGAGGTGGTAACCAGGTGGATCACTACAAGTCCAGTCTAGTGGTGAGACCCTGAACACCGTGTAGACTCTTCCCTAAAATTAAATAAATAAATAAATAAATAAAGTTTTCAGAAACTCAAAAGAAAGTAAAAGGACAGAATGGAAAGAAAAGAAGTTTTAAATATTAATTGCTCCTTTCAAAAAACCAGCAGAAAATGGCAATACAATTATCCAAAACATTCTACATCCATACGTAGTCATATCTTTTTTCCTTCTGTAATTTTTCCTTTTCTTCATCCCAGTTTTTTCTTCCCATAGAACAAATTCTTTGCCTTCCCCAGTATCTATCATACCTTTCAGATTTTATTTACTCTTTCAAGTTGTCACACTAGCAAGAAAATACAATATTTGCACTGTGGATCTGATTTATTTCCCTTACCGACATAATCTCTAATTTGATCCTTTTGTCTACAAAAGTCTCAAATTTATCTTTTTATAGAGGAGTAATACTCCGTTGTGTAAAAATATCACTTTTTTATCCATGTCTCAGTTGATGGACATTTGAGTTGCTCCCAAGATTTAGCTACGACAAATTGAGCTGCTATAAGCATGGGTACACATATATCGCTGTGCTTTGATGATTTCAGTTCTTCTGAAAAAATACCTAGGAGGGCATTGGCTTTGGTGGCTGGCTTGAATGGGAGCTCCTGTTCTAGCTTTTTAAGGACTCTCCATACTGGTTTCCATAATGGCTGTACCAGCCTGCACTTCCACCCGCAATGGAGAAGGAGGGCTCCTTTTTCCCCCACAGTTGTTCTCTAAACTAAAACCTCAATTTTCAGGTTTAGTACCACTGTTAGTACTTTGCAATAAATAAGTGGGTTTTAGAATACCATTTGGACACTTGATCTCTAAAAGCATAGCGATCACTGGGCTAGAAGGATGTAGGGTGTGTGTGTGTGTGTGTGTGTGTGTGTGTATGTGTGTTAGTGGGGATCAAATTCAGGGTTCTTGCACTGCGTTACACCATCTTGGCCATTCTTAATTTCTTTCTTATTTTGAGACAGAGTCTCCCTGCGTTACTAAGTTGTCTGGGCAAGCATCAAACATGCGTCCCCGTTGCCTGAGCTTTCCAGAGTGCTGGCGTTAGAGGTGTGTGCAACCATATATCACAACAGGGCTTCTTTTCAGTGGTGTTGATCAGTTCAGCAACAGCACCTCTGCAGCCCGAATATTACACAGTGGGCCTGCAAATTTTCAGGTCTTTCAGTTTTGCTTTCTGCTCCTGACTTTCATTATACATGTGATTAAAATACAAGCAGTACCCATAGCACAGGCTGAACTTACGGCTGCCTTGAAATTTCCCCTTCCAGCATAATTAGCCTACCCATTTAGATTTATCTTCAAAGAAAGCCATGGGACATAGGCAAAATGTAAACAAATTCCTTTTCAGAATGTATGACAAGTAGCCTGCCCTACAACTCTCAGTGCAGTACTACTCACTCGTGCTTGAATCCTCAAGAGCCTGGCCTTTGCTGTCCACATTCCTAGCTTCATGCTGCTCTTCAGAGCTCTCCTCACAGCAGCCAGTCTGTCTGTGGGCAGCATTCTAGGCTTTAACCAGCCTGATTCTCCAAATATCTCCCATAAACCAGTTCCAAATGCTTCTGAACCACATGGTCAATTACAGTAACAGCCACAGTGTCACCTCTGGTGACAGTTTTGCATATTAGATTCTGCATGTCACTAGGACAAGATATGTGACATACTCAACTGAGAGGAGAAGACATTTCCCTGTATTTGTGGTTTTAGAGAGTTTAGTCATGGTTGGCTGGCTCCACAGCAGAAATGGCCTAGGTGAAAAATCTAGTAAGAGGAAAAGACTTAGCCCATGGCATCCAGGAAACAGCAAGGAGAAGCGAAGAGCCAGTAATGAAAGTGCACCCTTCCAGGCCATGGCCCCCACTGTACCTTGTCCCGCAATGCTCTGCCTGCAGCAGTCGTTCAGCCGTGGTTGATCCCCTGACAAGCGTTGCCCCTCCATAATGCAATCACTTTGCAGAGGCCCCAGCTGTGGACGCGGGAAATTTGGGCTCAACGTTTCAGCGCCACAGAAAAAGAGATCCTCTGTGGGTTTGCACCACCTTTTCCCTCTCCCATGCCTCCCTGATCTTTTTCCCACCTCTCCCTTCCTCCGCATGCTGCACACACAGGAGCCTCCAGGTACACTTGCTCTTCATAGCACATTCGCTGTTGGTTCTCTCTGCCAAAGCTGCTCTTCCACTGTACCCTCAGGCATCCAGTAGTGTGCGTCTCTAACTCTCTGACTTCAGCAAGACTTTCTGGAAATTCCTTCTTCCTACTGAGTCTCTTAGTGTCTATAGCTAATTGCAAATTCTTTCGTATTGGTGATCCACTTTATTTTGCTCCACTTTTGCTAAAACACAGTATTTATTTATATGAATATTAATTTTATGGTTTGCTATATACATTTTCCTGCTGTAAAATACACTTCAAAAATAAAGAAAATTATCTATGTTTTCCACACAGCATCTTTTATATTTAAGAATATAAATATTTATATTCTTAAATACAAGCATTTATAAATAAAATGCTATAGTGAGTAGCATTCAATAAATATTTGTTAAATGTGTGAATGGCTGAGCTTTCTCCAGGAACTTATAACAAAGATAAAGAGTCAAATGCTTTTCAGATATTAAAATATGACAAATCAGTTATTCAACAACTTTTAAGTACATACAGTGTTTCATAAATTTTTAATCTCAATTTCAGACATAATACAATCTAAAATAATATCCTTTAACAATAGACCTTCAAAATAACTTACACTTTAAATTTATGTGAATGAAATTTTAAGCAGGATCTAGGAAAGAAAGTAGATAAGATGGACAACATTTATAATGCATAAAGCAGACATATTAAGAAAGTAAAAGTAAGAAAGCACTTACATATAACAGAAATGTCTTACACTTAGGCTTTTCTTTCAGTGTTCTTTAATTTATGATCATAAGGACTGTTAGTTCTATTGCTGTTGTTAAATTCTATGTTTATTTTGATAAAATTGGTTACTACATTTAGAGTCTATGTTTATCTTTTGTGCTGGCACAAATATTTATTTTAAAAGTTTAACATCAAATTTATATCAGTATAAAGCCTAACAAGATTTTTAATAGCACTTTAGTTCTGGTTTCTGTTTGAAATGTCTTATCATTAAGGCAAGCCAAGTGCTATATTATTACAGCTTTAAGACCCTCTGTCATAGCACTGCGGTCTTTACCAGTAACCAGCAAAGTGGCGAGTAGCTGCAATTGATCCTATCGACTAAAGCTTAACGTTGTCCATGGTTTTCAGTCTCTGCTTTCCCCTTGTCACTGTGCCTGGGGGAAGATGGAACGGGCAGCGAAATGGCCCAGGGCAGAGAGCAGAAAACCCAGTCACCCTCATGAATGAACAGGGCTGGGGCAGAGAAGCCAGGGCACGGTGCCACATCAGGCTGCGTCTGTCACTGAAAGCTCTGGAAGGCTTACCATCACTGGCATAGGAATTCAGATGTGATCAGGGACAGTTTTTAAATGGAGAAGACTGAAAATCAGGATTAAGCTCTAACAGATAACCTATTGTATCTTTTACATCAAGATATTAATAATGTATTCAATCATCCTTATTAACTCCGTGGTAGTGAGAGTTTCTTTTCTAAAATGATTTAAGTTTGAGTTGCAGAAATACTATTTCTCACTTGAGGGTATTTCTATGAACCTTGTCAAATTAGATTTTTTGGTATAGTTACTGAAATGTACATATTGGGAAAACATTACATGGTGTCCTACTTTGGATACTGAACATTTCCTGATTTAATTTGCTATTTGTGAATAGGAACATTGTCTGTTTTTAAACAGATTGATCATTTTGCTTATAAAACATAACACTGCCCATAAAATTACTTAGTATGAATGGTTATTTAGCCTGAGTTTAAATCCAGCCTAAATACAACAAGCTTGGGTCTCCAGAGAGTTACCAGAGAAGGGAACTTGCACATCCCCTGAGAGGAAAGGATGTTATAAGCCTGTAACAGCGAGTTCGTTTTTTACATTAAAAAAAAAAAAAAGAAAAAAAGAAGCCTGCAATGGCAAGTTTGTTTTTAATACCTCAGCTGACAAACTGTCCCAGGAATATGGATCATGTGACCTACAAATATCTGACCCTGCTTCCTGTGCAAATCACAAGTCCAGATGTCTGGAGCAAGACACATTGTTAGAGTGAAGGCCAGTAGTTCTTTATGTCTGCATGAATAAACTTGAAAGTCCAAGCAAAGTTCAACTTATAATATATATGTATATACTTGTACATGAATGCATACATGTAAAAGTATATAAATATATATAATAGACATATATATATATATATATATATATACATATATATACATAACCCTTTTTATAACTTAAAACTATGTTCAACCAGGGCAGGCCTGCCACAAAGGTTGAATAACAAAAGTACAAGTTTTAAAGTCCAATTTTAATAAAAGATAGCATAATTCAAGTAAAAGGAATAAGTATGTGGTTCCAAAATGAATTAAATTCTGCCTATACCCATTTCCATCTATAAATATGCATGTTAGGTATTTAAACAATCTAAGTGATTATTTCAAATGATCTAATCCTGTGAATGCATTCTTCAACGTTGATAAAATGAAAATAGTATCACCTAATATATCTTCACCACAGAATTAATAAAAGAACGAAATGATCTTGTGCAATAATAAAGGGAAAGGGAAAGTTATCTTACCTCTCATGAATGGAAGATTTTTATCTCTTACTTATTGGATATTTATTGACTGAGCACTTTATGTTCATATTATTGCAACCAATACATTGAAGTAGGAAAAGCTGAGCACTTCCGAATTACACTGATACTCCAATGTAATTATTTGTTCCACTGCATGGGCCAGTTGAGTGCTATAACTAGGACTCAGCCGTACTCTAAGACGTTACGCTACCTCTGCTTTCCTTGTTTTGTTTGAACTCTGAGGTGAAGGTATGCTCTAGGTCGTTCTCCTCCTCCGAGAACCATGTGTCAGTGATGCCATAAAGTTCCCCAGCAATGTTTTTCCAAGTGTGTGCCAGCCTTCATATGTGTCTAAGTTACTCTTCTCTCATTGCTGGGACAAATACCTGACACTCAAAATGAGGGAAGGAAAGGTTCAATTAGCTCACAGTTACTGGAGGTTTCAGTCCATACTGGCTCCAAGGCAAAGTGGCACATGGCAGAGAGCAACCTTTCATGGAGGCAGCTAAGAGCAAGAGAGCAGAGTGAGGTAGCAGCAGCTCAAGCAGCTCACTTCTCTTCCTTTCTTCAACTGAAATGCAAATCACCTGCCCCAGGGGAGGTGCAGCACCCACACCCATGATAATCAGTTACAAATTCCAGAAGCCTCCCTATGACTGCATGAGGCTTTGGGGGGACACCTGGACACAAACCATAACAATATGCAATTTAAAATAGCTTTGAAAAACTCAAAAACTCTCACTGTAAATGAATGCCACCCATTACACAGCCAAGACATGCGGTGTACTCACTTCTCTGCAGCGGTTTGTTTTCAACAGATTTAATACTTGTTTACTTAATGTGCAGAATTTTGTATGTTTTTCATCTTTACAACCCAAGATTTCCCCCTAAGTTGTATAAATTTCTTGCTAATATTTTAAATCACTTTAGTTGTGCTCTCACTTACATCTCATTGGGGGCAATACCTTAGTTTCATGACCGAAACCAATCTAAAGTCCTGCCTCAGGCCTTCCTCAGGCTGGTACTCGGTGTTAATTTTAGCACCACCTCAGAAATCCTTTGGGATCTCCTATACTGACCCATCTGTTTCCTGTTTACCATGTTTCTTGATTTACTGTGTCATTTTGTTGGCAAATATTACTCAAAAGCTTCTTGAAAAAATTGGTGCATGCAAAATTAAAATACTGAGAATTTGAACATCTCAAAAATATCTTGTTTTAAAATCTAGAAATTTGCTTGGGAGATAGCTTAGTGGAATAAGTGCTTGCCTGGCAAGCGAAAGGTTCTGAGTTTGATCCCTGGTACCAGAAAAAACAACAAAAATACATCCCTTAAAAACTAGAAATTTATTACTTCTAACTAGATAGTTTACTTTCATCTCAGTCAAGTTGAAAGATTTTCTGTCTTTTGTTCTAGTATTCTGGGCAGATTTGCTAGTTTTTATCTTCTTAAATATCTTTTAACCCAACTGGTCAGAAAAGTCAAGAGAACTCAAAATTCTCCCTAAGTTCTCATGGGTCATCTTTTTTTTTCTAGGCCCCAACGTGCAGCAAAACTCTTTCTTAAAACTTCCCCAGAGTAGGTGCTATCAGCACTAGGTGATAGCCACGCATTATCTGAATTTAAGCTGGATTTAGAGCATAACACTTTTCTTTTTGGGTTGCTGTTTCCATTTTGGTTTTGTTTGGTTTTTAATGCACTCTGGAGGCTGGCAAAATACTACAAACTGTGTCCCATCCCAGCAGGATCGTGGTTCTAGTGAGCCCTAGGTGTGCTGGGGGCTGTTCGTCGCACACAGCACGTTGGTCTGTCCTGAGAGCCCTTAGAGAAGAGGTGCAGGCAGCTGCTGCATGCCTTCTTCCTGTGTGCACGCTTGGAGCAAGGGACGCACAGCGCGCCAACTCTGTCCATGAACGGATGGGGACACTCATCCGATTGTGAAGCTCCACCCTCACAGCCTATTCACTTCCAAATGCTCTACCTGGGTGCCACATCTTTGGCATCATTCTTAGTGGAACCCAAACATCCAGATGATAGTATACCTACACTTATTTCTTTGCAACCCATGAATATTATTCTTGAAGAAGATATATATATATATATATATATATATATATATATATATGTATGCAATTGAGTATTTTAAGGGAATTTATCTCTTTAGTTTTGTGCTAGACTTGTTATGTGCAAATGGAAAACATCTTGAAATATTTCAGGCAGTGTTCTTGCTTTACAGTTGGCACTTGGGTTTCTTTAATCAAAATCTAAGGTTCACGTTGGTTGTGCTTTTCTCAATTTAAAGACCTGATGGATTTCAAGTACGCAGGTTAGCCTGACTGACCACAGTCACCATCAGGCAGATTATACCTGCAGAATGGGTCCATCCTACAATGGAAAGCTTTTGTCCTTTGACCCGTTTGGTTTCTATTCCTTCCCTGCAGCCAAAGCCTGGCAACCACCATTCTACTTATCATTTTTAGGAGTTCAATTGTGTTAAATTTCCCATGTACATGATACGATGTGATAATCATATTCCTGTGTCTGGACTATTTTGCAGTGTGCTCCAAGTTCAGCCACACTGCTGTGAATGTCAGCACGGTCTCCTTTTGCAAAGCCAATTCATGTTTTGTCATGTCTCTGTGATGAGATTACTCAGGTGGTCTCCATATCTTAGTCAGAAACCAATACACTTAGACTTAAGTCACCAGACTAGAGTCATCCAACTGAGTTAAAGCTGAGATTCTTTCTTATGCCAACTGATGGTTACAAATCATCTTAAAACTAAATTGTAGACCACATATAAGCAGATTTATAAACAAACAACGGGACACTAGCTCTACCACAGTGGGCAGTTACAGCTGCAGTGGGAGCAAAAGGATTGCAGTCCTGGTCTAAAAGTCCTGTTTTCTCATGCTTCTGCTTCTACTTGTTGACTTACACTTAAGGAAAGATTTTCCTAGGGTAGGAACCTGTGAAGAGAGTTCATGAGGCAGAGCAGCAAAAAATGAGCCCCTCTTGAGAATTAATAGGAAAAGCTACAGAGAGCAGAAGGCTGCACTGCTCGTTTTTGCATATAGTATACAGAGTAAATATAAATACAAAGGCAAAATTGTGAAAATACCATTGGTTCCCATTCTGTTGATGCTCACTTAGTAAAGGGAGCTTGAAGAATTATGCTCTTCAAAATGGAGCTCATCGGCTTCCCTGGGTTCTACTATGAAAGCCATACATTTCTGCTGTAATTTTAGGGCAGCAGCACAATTTCTGATGAAAACTCCAAGGAGGGAGCAGTGGGTTGAGGCTCGCTGCCCCTGCTGGGCGTCCTTGCTCTGAGATGGTGAATGGCCTGTCTCGTATTTGGAAGCCCTCCTGCTCCCTCCCTGGGACCTCTGCTTCTGCAGACTCAGGGTCTGGATTAAGGGAATCTCAAAGAGTGGAATGGCTTGTTCCTGGAGCACCCATTACCAAAAAGTCAGCTCTCTACTGCCATGAGAGGTTCCTTTTCTTTCTAGTAGATTCAAGAGATTGAGGAAGATGAACTCTTTGTAGAAACTTAACATCTATAAAAATAGTTGGAAAAAAAACCTAGAGGGAAGATTTCTGCAGGCAGATAGTGGTAGTTTAGACAGCTGTCTTTGCTTCTAACTTTTACATGGCCTATTACATTTGATGCATTTGTACAAATTGATTGGAATGTCCCCTCATCTTACACCTACAGATCAGGCTTGTGGCTTACTGATTTTTAATTTCATAGGCAATCCTGTGCTTTTCTGTCACATTGCCAGGAACACAGCTGTGCCAAGAAAAGAGAATTCTCCAAGGGAAATTAGCTAGAGTGACTGCCTCAGATGTTCTAAGGAAGACACCTCTTCAATTCAAATACTTGTACACAGATGTAGGACAATGCTCTGTAATTAAGAAAGGATTGCATAAAATTTGTTACAGCCCTAGATGAATTAGTTTGAAAATAAGTCACTTCTAGGGTGAATCCTTAAGTATTCTTCATACATGTGTTTTTGTGCTTCCCAATCTTCTAAAATAATTTCTGGAAACAAAAACCTTATTTTCCACTTTCTTTGTATCTGTGGCATTTCTCTTCTTGGCAGGGCATTGTAATAAATAAGTAGCACATGACACTATTATTTTTATTTGTTTAAGTTACTAAAGAGCCAAACACTATCTAATGCCAATATAATTGTGCTCAGTTTTATGTTCAGTTTCTAACTATTTCTATCACAATTATAATTAAACATGCAAGTTTTATTAGAAAAATATATGTATATGTGACTACATTTTCATTCTTAGGTGCTTATCCTAGTTCACTGACTATATATTGATTTGTAGTTTTAATTACTAATTCATAATATTATAACTGGACTTTAAAGAATGTTTGTAGGAATGTTTTCATGTACTTTTTTTTTTTTCACCTTTTAGGCGTACAAGAATTTCCAGAAAACATAAAGTGTTGTAAGTGTTTAACAATTATTGAAGCCAGTGTCAATCCCATTTCTAAGTGAGTATAAATAATTAAATTTTATTTATATTTATGTTTGCATTGGATAATGATGTATGAATGTAGAGGACATTTACATAAAAATTCTATGTTTAAGTGGAATGTTTACATAGCATTTAGTGAAATAATGGGGAAGGCCTAACCATATCAGAAGAGTTCGACAAAAGATAATGGAAATCCCTGCTAAGGAAGACTAGGGGCTGGTGGACACCAGCTGGCATGACTTTGCAGCAGACTGTCACCAGCTTTCTATAGTTCCCAGGCAATGTCACACTTCTGAAGAGTCGAGTCAGAATTCAGAAAATGTTTACTTGTTACATCATGGTAAGAAGGACCGGCCAAATAGCTCAGGGGACTAAAGTGCCTGCAAGCAGGTGCAGGGGCCATGGGTTCAATCCCCAGGCCTACAATGCCAGCCCTGCCCCTAGGGCATGGTGAGATGGCAACTGAGACTGAGTATGGTGGCACACACCTTTAATCCCAGCTCTTGAGAGACTGTAAATGGGCAGATCACTATGAGTCCAATCTAGTAGTGAGACCCTGAACACTCTGTGGCCTCTTCCCTAAAATACAATAAATAAATAAATAAATAAATAAAAATAAAAAATAAAAAAATAACGGTAACAAATTAGCACCAAAGACCTCATGGAAGTCCAAGATAGTGCAAGCCTTTTAAGTTTTGCTAAATGCATTACAAAAGTTTTGTAGTTTAATTGAAGATGACTAGAAATGGGAAGTTCTTGTGTACCAGAGGTTGCAACAGGAGCAAAGGGGTAATTCTGCATGTAGGTATAAGGTGGAAGATAGGAATGACAAAGAGACTGCGGTCAGAAAAAAGGAGGATTGCACGTTCCACGGGAAACAGAGGTTGAGCCTGTCAACATGTTGGTGAGTTGAGGCCACAACGTTGTCATGGAGATCTGTGGAATTATGGGAAAACCATAAACCTGAAGGCTCCGGCCAGATGGCAGTAGAAATTATGTGGTCAGGCTGTTCACAGTTACAGTAATATTTGGAAGAAATTCAAACAAACTAGTGGTGTTGGGATACAGACAATGAATTGTTAGTCTAAGGGGGTATTTTAAATATATAAAGCTAGCCCTAAGCTTTGAACAAAATTCTTCAGTGCTTTGTACATGTGAAGTTGGGTAGACTAGGTGAAATCCCACTGGAAATGTATTTAATGAATGAGGTATTGACAAAGAAAGAAATAAAAGTCTGTGAAAGGAAAGCTGGAGAGAGCCAAGGAGATCGCTCACTGGGGCAGTTACTGCCTGGCGAGTGCAAGGTCCTGAGTTCAATTCCAAGTCCAAAAGAAAGGTAAAATGGAAGAGAAATTTTACACCAGTATAATGGAGAGGGTCCAATATGGTCTGTGGATTCCAGCAAAAGGCTGCTGATTAGAGCAGGCGTGCAGCTGGAAATGAGTGAGTAAGTTAGAAGTTTTCAAGAAGATTTCTCAGTGCGTTGCTTGCTTAATATTTTGAGACCTTTCATAAGAAGTGTGGAGCATCAAGCAATAAAATATAACTGTACTGCCTAGAAAATAGAATATGAAGGGAGGAATATCAAAACTCTAAAAACTTCCAAAAACCCTTAATGAAAAGGCAATTCTCTCAAAATTTCAATGAAATGGACTTTATAAATCTCTCAAAGAAGGACCACAAGTATGTGTTTGACTTGAGTGATGCAGCCCAGGGCAGATGATGAACTGACATTCTTAACCCTACTTCTGTAGCTCTGGTAGCTCACCTGCCTTAGGAATCACTGTCAGTCTCTAGGAATGGAAGGAAGAGGATGAGTTACGTCTTCCTAAGAAATTTAGAGTCTCAAGTCTTGGGCTCAGAATAGCTCTCATATATGTAACTTTTAAGGAAATCAAAAATATGTCATACTTCTTGGAATTGTGCACTACCCTGTAAACATTAAACATTTTTGTGAAGTTTATAAAAACTCAAGAGCCAGACAAATAGCTCAGTGGATTAAAGTGCCTTCAAGTAGGCTCAACCGTTCATCCCTGGGCTTGCTGTGCCAGCGCCTCCTCCAGGGCGCACTGAGACAGCAACTGAGACTGTGCTGAGATGGTGACTGAGGCTGGGCATGGTGGCGCGCCTGCAATCCCAGCCCTTGGGAGGCTGTAAACTGGCAGACCACTAGGAGTCACATCTAGTAGTGAGACCCTGAACACCTTGTAGACCCTTCCATAAAATACAAAAAAATAAAACCCTCCATAGATTAGTAAATTTAAGTAGTATATTAATTGTAAAGACTTTGGGGGCTGGCAAGATGGCTCAGTGGTCTAAAGCCTCTGTTTAGGAAAGCTTAGGAAACTACAGGGACCATGGTTGGATCCTTGGCACCATATGCTGTGCCAGTGCCACCCCCAGGGTAGGCTGAGCCAGCCATGATATATTTAAAAAAGAAAAGAAATAGTAAAGACTTTTAAAGCTTTGCAAGTAAAATGCATTCATTTTACATATTCAATTTAATAATATATATATAAATATACAATATTATATATATATATATATATTTATATTCCATGAATCCATCACTAACCAAGGTAGATTATTTTCAGCATCCCCAAAAGTTCCCACAGTCTAATCACCCACTAATGGGATAACAACCAATAGTGTTTCATTTTCCTAAATGTTATAGGAATGATGTAAGTAATGCTTCTGAATCTAGTTTGATTTGCATAGCATATACATTTTTGAAATGTAACCAAAGTGTGCAGATAACATTATTATTAGTTCTATTGCTCGATAGAATTCCATATGTGGAGATACCATGATTTGTGTACATGTCAGTTGATAGACATTTGGATTTTTTTTTCCAAGGATTTAGCTATTTTATTTACTGCTAGTATAAATTATGTACAGATTTTTGGGTGCATGTGTTTTCATTGCTGCTGTTTGGATACTTAAGAGTGGTTTCCTGGGAAGTACGGTGCATGATTGTTTAACCTTAAACAAGCTTCCAAAATTCTTTCTACAGCAGCTATTAAATTGCGAGTTTTTCTCAGAAATATGTTAGATCTTTAGCTGGCTGTACTTTTTGCCATCATTTGGTACTATTATGTTTACATGTTATTTAATTTTAGCTAGTCTAGTATATGTGGTAGCTCATTGTGATTTTACTTTACAGTTTTGATACCTAATTAATATCTTTATATATACTTGTTTATGAAATGTATATTTGTTTGTTTTTTGTTTTGTTTTTATTACTTTTTATAAGAAATAGCAATGAGACTGTTTCAAAATATGTTAGTGGGACAGCCACAATAATAAATACAATGCATATTGTTGTCTGTGCAGTAGTTGTTTAGAATATAAGATGCAAAAAAACAAAAAAAAATAAGATGCAGACTTGATAACTTCTCTAAACACTATTGGTACAAGTATTTCTTCTCATTGAACTGAGAGAAAGTAGTTTTATGCATAGTCCAATATTCTATAGTAGTAATGGGTTATCAGGAGAACTGGCAATCTCAGGAGCTGTTGACTTGAGCCTTTTACACCTCAGCATACTAATCTGGCTTAACTTCTTGTGCCTTGTGGTTAAACATTTCTGCGGGATGGTTAAGGCTGAGTTAAAGCAAAAACTGTATAACAAAACATGTAACTTTTATATCTGACGAAGTCAAAAGTCCCCTCAGATTTACCTTGAAGACATGTGCAGCATTTTGTAGAGCTTTTGTCAGTGTCAGCCATCTGGATGAGTCATGATCATTGCTTGATCAATTTGTTCTCTGTGAAAGCCTGAAAGAATGTTCTCTCTCTAAGTGACTCTTCTTAGGCACACTACACATTGTCTATCTCTTTCCTCTGGGGCCTCATAATTTCCTTGAACAGAAAATTTGGGACACCACTGAGGTATAAGATGATATAGTACAGGTTCTCTTATGTCCTGAGTTCTCACTGACCTTGAAAGGCTAGGATCAAAACATTGGCTATCCTTGTAGCCTTTCTTTTTCTCTAATATTTTGTCTGCAAATTTAAGTTGTTAACCTTCCAGAAGAGAAGGTTAGGGATACTAGGACTCTACCGCATAGGTACGTGAGCTTAACATCACTGTCTTCCTGAATATCAAACACCTTAGACTTAAATTGGAACTGGTATTTTTCACCAATAATTGATATGCTAATAAATCCCTATAGAATTTGATAAAAACATAGTTGCACACTTTTGACAGAAATTTAGAAATCTAACCATATACAAAATTGTAACAGGTCAATTCTACAGCTCCTTTCCTTGCCTCTTATTCTATTTTATTGCTTTTGTTTGTTTGTTTGTTTTAAACAAACATTTACTTGAGAGTATAGCAATAATTGAAATGACATGAGAAGCAGCACCCATGCAAAAGACCAGAATGACAGGCATTCAAAGCATGGTTTTTCTATTATACATTGCTATCCTGAGTGTCAGAAAGCTGTGGGAGATTCTTAGGACCATGGTCTAATTCATCCTGTGTATATAAGTGTATAATTTTGCTCCTGCCATGCTTCCTAACTTCGCTGCTAGCTATCTCTTCATTGTTTAGTCCTTGATTTCCATTTAGCTGTGTTATGCCTTTCCATATTTATTTCTTCTTTTGAGCTCTTAGGGAAACTAAGATATTTACACATTCAGGTCAGGTTTATTTCACTTATGAGTATATGTTCAAAATACATCCACTTATATATGAAGGATTCAACTTTATCATTGTTTTTTATTACTTTTGATAAGAAATTACAATGTGACAGTATCAAAACATGACAATGGATAATTCACAATAATTGATACAATGCATATTATTGTTCTCATTATAGTTATACAGGGCACAGGGTGTAGATATGATAAATTTTCTAATGGTTATTGGTACAATAGATATCTTCTCTTCACTCTGAGAGAAGGTAGCTGTACACATAGTCAAAAGTTCCATAATTGCAGTGTGCTACTGGCGAAACTGGCAGTGTTGGAAGCTGTTGATTTGAGCCTTTTACAGCTCAGCATACTAAACTACCCTTAGGTTTGATGCGTCATGTCTAAGCTTTTCTGCTGAGTGGTCAAGGGTAAGTTAAAAGGAGACCTGTATAGCAAAACATGTATTTTTATACCTCTCAAGGTCAATCAAATCCCCTCAGGATTTACTTTGGAACCATGTACAGTGATTTGTAGAACTGTTGTCAGTGTCAGCCATCTGGATGAGTCACGGCCATTGCTTGACCAGTTTGCTATCTGTGAAAGCCTGAGAGAATGTTTTCTCTCCAGGTGACTCTCCTTAGGCACGCTGTGTACCTTCAATCTCTTTCCTCTGTGGTTGCTTAATCTCCTTGATTAAAAAACTTGGGAAACCACTGAGTTATAGGATATTACAGCACAGGTTCTGTTCTGTCCTGAGTCCTCAGTGACCTTCAAGGGCTAGGGCCAAAAGGGTTTATCATTCTTTAAGGCTGAGTAACATTCCATTGCATAAAACACCACATCCTGCCGGGCGTGGTGGCGCACGCCTGTAATCCCAGCACTCGGGAGGCTGAGGCAGGAGGATCGGTGCGAGTTCGAGACCAGCTTGGGCTACAAAAGTGAGCTCAAGGCCAGCCTCAACTGCATAGTGAGACCCTGTCTCAAAAAGACAAAAAAATAATAATAATAATAAAATAAAATAAAATAAAACACCACATCTTTTCGAACCATTCTTCACGTGACAGGGATTTTGGTGGTTTCCAAGATGTGGCTATCACAAATTGTGCTGTTATAAACATAGGAGCACAAACATCATTATCACATGATGTTTCCAGTTCTTCCGGAAAAATTCCCAGTAGGGGGATAGCTGGATTTAATGTGAGTTCTAGTACTAGTTTTCTAAGGAGTCTCCACCCTGCTTTCCATAATGGTTGCACCAGTCTGTATTCCCACCAGCAGTGGAGAAGGGTTCCTTTTTTCCCCACAGCCTCTCCAACATTTGTTGTTGGTTGATTTCCTTGTGATAGCCACTCTTTCTGAGGTGAGATGGCATCTAAGTGTTGTTTTAATTTGTGTTTCACAAATGGCTAGCAATGTGGAGCATTTCTTCATGTATTTATAAGCTTGTAGTATTTCTTCCTCTGAGAAGTGCGTTCTTCTCAGTTGCCCATTTCTGGACTGAATCTTCAAATTTTTGGACCTTAATGTTTTTGAGTTCTTTATAAATTCTAGGTGGAAGATCTTTTGTCTGAATACTTATTAGATAAAATTTTTTCAAAATTTGTGGGCTGTCTTCTCACTCTGTGGGTAGTTTCTTTTGACGTACAAAAACTTGTCAGCAAGAGGAGGTCCCAGTTTTTGATTCTTTCAAGTGTTACACAGGCATTTTGATTTTTATCCATGAACTGTTTGCCTATCCCAATGTTCAAGATTTCCTCCTACTTTGTCTTCCAGGAAATTTAGTGTCTCTGTTTTAATGTGTAGGTCTTTAAACTATTTTGACTTTAGTTTAGTACATGGTAATATACCTGGGTCAAGTTTTAGTTTTCAGCATGTAGAGAGCAGTTTTTCCAGCACCATTTGTTAAAGAGGCTATCTTTCTTCCAGTAAATATGTTCGACCACTTTGTCTAAGATAAGGTGACTGAGTGTGTTTGTATTTGCTTATGCATCTTCTAATCTACTCCATTGATCTTCACAACTATTTTTTTTTTTTTGCCAGTATCATGTGGATTTTATCACTGTAGTTTTGTAGTATAATTTAAGTCAGGAATTGTAATGTTTCCTGCCTATCTCTGTTGCCCAGGATTGTCTTTGCTATTCTAGCTCTTTGGTGATTCCAAGTAAATTTTAGGAGCGATTTCTCCAGTTTTGTGAGATATTGTGATGGTATTTTGATAGGGATTGCATTAAATCTGTATAACAATTTAGGGGGTATGGCCATCTTCACAATGTTGGTTCTTCCTATCCAGGAACAGGAAAAATATTGTCATTTTCTGAAATCTTCTATGATTTCTTTTTCAGAGTACAGTAGTTTTCATTGAATAGATATTTTACTTCTTTAGTTAGATTTATTCCTAAGTATTTCATTTTCTGTGGTGCTATTATAAAAGGTGTTTTTTCTCTAATTTCCATCTCAGTGTGTTTGTTATCTGTGTAGGGGAATGCTATTGACATTCGAGTGGTGACTTTGTATCTTGCTTTGAAACTGAATTTACATATGAATACTGGTAGCTTCTTAGTGGAATTTTTGGATCTTCCAAGTAGAGTATCATGACATCTGCAAATAATAATAGTTTAACTTCTTATTTACCTATTCTTATTCCTTTTATTTCTCTCTCATGTCTAATGGACGTAGCTGCTGATTCCAGAACTATACTGAATAGGAGGAGTAAAGGACACCCTTGTCTTGTACCAGACCTGAGACTAAAAGACTTCAGTTTTTCCCCATGTATAACTGTGGTAGCCATTGGATTGTCATGGATCGCTTTTATTAAATTGAAGTAGACACAACTATTCCAATTTTCTGTAGTACTCTGAATATGAATGAGTGTTCGACTTTGTGAAAATCCTTTTCTGCATCAACTCAGATGAACATGTGGCTTTGGGATTTGGCTCTATTCATATAGGGTATTACATTTATAGATCTGACTATATTGAACATTCCTGGAATGAATCCCACCTGCCCATTATACATAATTTTGTTAATAATTTTCTGTATCCTATTTGTGAGGATTTTATTGGAGATTTTTGCATCTATGTTCATGAGAGAGATTGGCTTGTAATTCTCTTTTTCAGCTGCATCTTTCTCTGGTTTCGGTATCAGTATAGTACTTGCCTCCAGGAATGAATATGGGATGATTGCTTCCTTTTCAATTTCATTGAAGAGTTTGAGAAGTATCGGGATTATATCTTCTGCAAATTTCTTATAAAATTCAATTTTGAATCCATCAAGATCTGGACTTTTCTTTGTCAGTAGGTTTTTTATTACATTTTGTATTTCATTGACAGTTATTTGGTTATTGAGAGTTCTTATATTTTCTTTATTCAATGTCTTCAGCTCTGTGATAGTAAAGATTCTCAAAGGAGCTATTAATGATCTTCGAATCTCCACTGCTCTGTGGTAATTTCACCCTTTTCATTCCTTGTTGCTTCAATTTGAATTTTTTCTTTCTTCTTTTTGATGAGGTAAGCTATGGGCTTACCAATTTTATTTAATCTTTTAAAGAACCAGCTTTTGATTCATTAATTCTTTGTATTGTTTTCTTTGTCTCAATTGAATTAATTGCTGCTCTAATCTTTATAACTTCCTCCCAACTTTGGGCTTCAGGTTTTGTTTGCTCTTCATTTTCTAGACACTTTAGGTGCAGCATTAGAGTGTTTATTTGTTCCCGTTCTGGGTTTTTTTTTCTTTTTTTTTTTTTAATGGCTGGCTCATCCTGCTCTGGGAGTGGGGCTGGTACAGCATGTGGTGCTGGGAATCCAACTACAGTCCCTGCTGTTGCCTGAGCTTTCCTAAGCAGGTGCTTAGGAAACCTTAGTGAACCACCTTGTTGGCCCCCCATTCTGTTTTCTTAATATGTGCATTCACAGCTATAAATTTCCCTCTAAGAACTGCTTTCTTTGTGTCCCATAAATGCTGGTAGGCTACATTTGAATTTTCATTAAATTGTAGATGTTTAATTTCTTGTTGAATTTCATCTGCAATGCATTTGTTGCTGAAGAGGGTGTTTATTTCTGGGTTCTTGTGGTTTCTTTTGTCATTTATTTCCAGTTTCACTGCACTGTGGTCAGATAATATGCATGGGATAATTTCTGTTTTCTTGCACATACTTAATCATGACCTATGCACTAGTATGTAGTCTATTTTAGAAAATGTCCAGTCTGCAACTGAAAAAAAATGTATATTCAGAAGTGGTTGGGTGGAACACTGTGTATATGTCCACTAAGTGCAGTTGCTCTAAGTTCTGGTTCAGTTCTGCTACTTCTTTGCTAACTTTTTGTAAGTTAGGTGTATCTTTTTGGGTAAAGGGGTATTAAAGTCTCCTGTTTAGATTGTGGCACTGGTTATTAGATTTTTCATGTCCATTAAGATTTCTCTTATATAGCGTAGTGCTCCCATGTGTGTTACATAGATATTTACAAGTCTTACCTCTTCATCTTGAATTTTTCCCCTGACCAGATGTAGTGACTTTCTTTTCTTCATTTAATCAATCTTGGCTTGAAGTTCAAACTACCTGCACACACAATTGCTACCCCTGCTTTTTTCTGAGGTTTTGGGGCATGTAGTATTCTTTTCCATCCTTTGGCTTCCAGCCTATAAATTTCTTTATGAGTTCAGTGTGTATATAGTATATTGTTGGATTTTGCTTCCTAATCCACTGTGCCAGTCTATTTCTTTTAATTGGAGATTTGAGTCCATTTACATCGATGGATATAATTGAAATCTTTTGACTTATGATTGACATGTTTCTTACCTACTATTGTTTACCTGTTTATCTCCTGTATTTAATTGGCTGCCATATTTGGTGGGTTCTTTTGGTTCTCATGTGTGGAGTTTGGGTCATTTGGGTCCCGCTCTAAAATAACTTTTAGTAGTTTTTGTAATGTTAGCTTTGACATCATGAAATTCCTTAGTTGTTCTTTTTTTGGAGGTATTTTGCTTCTTCCTCATACTTGAAAGAGAGTTTTGCAGGGTATAGCAGTCTGGGCTGGAAGCTATTTTCATGGAGGTCTTGAAGCACTCTGCTCCATGCTCTTCCTGACATGTGAAGAGAATTTTTGAAGAGAAATCTGCAATTATTCTGATGGGTTTTCCCTTTAAATCTGATCTGTTTCTTTTCTCTAATGGCTTTTAGAATATTGTTCTCCTGGAGTTCTGGGATCTTTACTATTATATGTCTGGGCATGGTTTTAGTTGCGTTAATGTTATTTGGAGTTCTGTATGCTTCAGTTACCTGAATGCCAGGCTGTTTTCTCATAATAGAGAAGTTTTCTGCTATTATTTCTGCCCATATTTTTTATATCATTTGTATTGACTTCTTTCTCATTGATGCCTGTTAGTCTCACGTAGTTCATGTTTGTATCATTCTGAAGGTGTTGAATTATTTTTTCCTGCATCCTAGTTGCTTTTAAGAGATCCTTTCTTACCTTTTCAGTAGCTGCGACTGTGTCTTCAAGATCTGAAACTCTATCTTCACTTTTGTTCATATAGTATTGTCAGCTTGTGATTGAAGTTTTATTTTCCCATACATCTCTTTAAAATTGCTTCATGTGATCTATTTCTTTCCTATATTGCTCATTCAAGGATTCTATCATTTTTCTATGCTCCTCTTTTTATCAATGTCTTCTTTAGAAGCAGTTATTAATTTTTTCATTATAGTTATCCTTTCTTTTTCTACTTCAGAGACTATCTCTGATCTAATTTCCTCTCTACCTTTCTGCAGTTTTTCTTTACTTCAGACACTATTAATTCAGAGATTTCAGCTGTGTGACTCCCATTTTCTTCTATGCTAGTGTCTCCGGCATTTGTTCTCGGTGTGCTTGGGGCCTAAAATTGCATCTTGCTCTTTCTCTTTGTCATTTTGTATACCACTGTCCTCTGACCTTTGGTGTAGAATTTTGGTGAAATTATGCCATTTGTGGCTATTAAAATTTGGTTACAGATCTACTACAATTGATCTTGATCAAATGTGCCTGGCTGGGTCTGTCTGCTGTGCTCAGCTTTTTCTTGTTGCACTCCATGGAAATGAACCTGTTCTGCTCCTCTGGCAAGATGTTCAGCTCTTCGATTAGTTGGGAGGTTCTGAACTCAGCTTCTCTACCAAGAATTTTGCTGCAGGATTCTACAGCAGATGCCACATCTGGAATCTGGATGGGGAAGTTCGGCTCCTGCGGCCACACAGGTCAAATGTTCCTACCTATGTGCACTCCAGTCCTGGGATGGGGGCAGGGAAGAATTCCCAGTGGATGGGTCAACAGGCTAAGAGTTCCTGCCTATGTAAACTGCAATACCATGGTCTGAAAAATGTATATATTTTTCATAGTGAAACTTCTTTCAAATTTTTGATTCATTATTGTAGTCGACTTTCTTATTATTATAAGAATTATATACTTTGGATACAAGATTTTTGTGAAATATTTGTTACTAAATATTCATTATAATTCTGTCTTTATTTCATATTCTAAATAATATCATCAAAGTTTTCTGTTTAAGAAATAGAACTTAATACTATTAGAATCTTGATTTCTAGCTAAGAGATCTTTGCTAAATTCTCTGAGACTTTATGTTTCACCCTTTAATCTATGATCTATTTAAAGTTGATTTATATATGTGTGTGCAGTTTAAGCATCATGGGTAATTTTCCCACATGTAAATCCAGTTAATATTGTATCATATGTAAGAAAGTTTACCTTTTCCCCAAGAAGTTGCCTACTAACTACTGAAAATCAATAGATCATATAAATTTAGTTCCAAACATTCTGCTTTATTTGCTTAATCTATATGCTTGTCTTTATATCAGTTCCATACTATTTCATTTACTATAGCTTTGTCATAAACAATAAAACTGTGAAGTATAGGTCCTTCCTTTAAGTTTTTTCTTATCAAAATCCTGTCAGCTATTCTATGCACTGTATTAACCTATAAAAATTTTATCATCAATTTTTATGACTATAAAAGCCTGCAGAAATTTTGAAAGGGGTTGACTTGAATTGGTTTGATGAATTTTGGCTAAATTTAATCTCCAAAATGAGCATTCTACTTCTGAGTAGTATCCTCCATACTTTTTCCACATCTTAAATCTTTTCATCAATTATTTTGTAGATTCAGCACATAATTATTATATATTTTATTATTTTACTCTTGTTTCATGTCTTTGTTATTACGAAAGCTTTATTATAACTATCTAGTGCTAGTATATACAAATTTACTTGATTTTTGTATAATCTTTCTAAACTTACTAATTTTACTTGACTTTTTCCATTAGATTAGGGGAGATTTTTGGTGTAGACAATCAGACCATCTGTGAGGAAGAGTTTTCTTTCACTATCTCTTTACCTGTGCACTATTTATTTTTCTTGGCTAGGAATTCCTTCACACATTAAATTTGAGAAGTGCAAACTGATCTCTTTGTTTGTAAGCCTAGCGAAACAGATTTCCACTGTTACCTGCTATCATTTGTTTCTTGATGTATCCTCTTTATCACGCTGAGGGAACAATCACCCAGGAATCACACACTTCTTTTTGCATGTTCCCCAGTAAAGTATTTGAAGTTTAGATTTCTGTTAACAAACTTTTCAAGGAAACATGGGCTATGTTTTTTCTTTAACATTCATTTCTCTGTGACCATTATTTGACTCCAACTATAGTCCACTTCTATAGAAACTTGTCGCATTCTTCCTTTCCAACTACCAAAATCTGTATTACTTTTCTAACACGATGAAGTAAGTTAGCACACAGTTAACAGACTAAAACAAGACATGTTTATTTTTCAGTCTTTATTATATGGTGCATCTGGTATCTACAGCCTAACAATCGGATAGACTACAGTACAAAAGTCAAACCAAACCATTAGGATGACACTGAGTGAAAGCTTGCCCTACAATTGTGTCTCTTAAAAATACACACACTTAACCTGGTCCTCCCATAACAATATCATTGACAGAGCCAGGTAGCATGAGAAGAGAGAG
The DNA here is from genome assembly GCA_004027025.1 of Myocastor coypus. Classification (NCBI taxonomy): domain Eukaryota; kingdom Metazoa; phylum Chordata; class Mammalia; order Rodentia; family Myocastoridae; genus Myocastor; species Myocastor coypus. Next base: position 51,049 of record PVJA010001320.1, read on the forward strand.
AGAGAGAGAGGTAGAGAGAGAGAGAGAGAGAGAGAGAGAGAAGTTGGCAGTGTCCATTTCTGTATGGCAAAGTTGAGGTCCTCCCTTTCTGTGGGCTTTCAGATGTGGGCCACTCTTGGACCAATGGCTGTGTCCAGCTTCCCGCCACGTAATTTTTTCAACATGTGGTTCACAGTATAGCTCGTTATCCTCAAGGACAGTACGTGGCAGAGTCCCTAGTAAGACATCATCACACCAGGGAAACATAGTCAGGGAAGCGATGGCCTTCATATTTACCACATGCTAGGAATTAGCAGAATAGCAAAGGTCCCAGAAGCGTTCAAAAGGAGATTATGCAAAGGCGTGAGCGCCAGGAAGCGAGACCACCTCAGAGCATACACATCCCAACTTGGCTGTCTACTCTGCTGAGCGAGTCGATTCTCGATGGATGGTGAATTTTATCAAGACAAGGGTTTGCACTATCTTTTGATGAAATAATGTAGTTTTCCCCTGTTTAACATGGTCACATGGTAATTTACATTAACTGATCTTTTTATGTCAATCCAATTTTGCATCCCCTGATTATGAACTATGTATTCTTTCTTATAAATTGATTTCTCTCAGCCTGGGCTACAAAAGTGAGCTCAAGGCCAGCCTCAACTGCATAGGGAGACCCTGTCTCAAAAAGACAAAAAAAATAAATAAATAAACAGAATAAATAAATAAATTGATTTCTCTGATCTTCTAATATTTCTTAATGTTCTAACTATCTGTATTCATGAGGCAGTTTATCTCAAGTTGATCTTATAATGTCTTGGTCTGGTTTTGATGTAAGTGTCAAACCAACTTCATAAGATGATTTGACAAGGGTTATCTTCTGTTTTCTATAGGAAATTGCATAGCATTGGCACTGTTTCTTAAATAATGGTAGAATTGTCTCTGCAGCCATTTGGGACTGAAATTTTTATTTTTGAAATGTTTTTCTTTACAAATTAAATTTGTTAATAGCTTCAGGGTTATTCAGCCTTCTTATTTCTTAAGTGGTATTTATTAGTTTGTGTATTTAAAGAATTGGTTCACTTTGTATGCTTTAAAACTTATTGGCACTCCTAGCAGCAATGTTATTTCCAAATGCTCAGTATTTGCAACGTTCACCATACTAGTAGCTGTGCACTATATCTCATCATAATTTGTCTCGGCAGCGCTAGGGATTGAATCCAAGGTCTTTTCCCTGAGCTAGACCTTCAACCCACCTCTTAAGTTTCTTTCTTCCTTTTTTCCTTCCCCCTCTCCCTCCCTGTTTCCCTCCCTCCCTTCCTTTTTCTTTCTTTCTACTGGAAATCAAACTCAGGACCCTGCACCTGCCAGACAGGTGTGGTGCCATAGTTTCTATTTTAAAATAGGACCGCACTAAGTTAGCAAGCCATCCAGGCAGGGTTCAAACTTGTGATCCTCCTCCTGCTTCAGCCTCCCAGAGGGCTGGAATCGCAGATGGGCACCATCTTATCTGCCTTTTCCTCATATATTTTTTCTCTTATAAACCAATCACTTATTGAGAGAGCGCATAGCGATAACTGAAGTTATATTAGGAGTAGCACAAATCTAAAAGACAAGAATGACAGGTGTTCCAAGCATAATTTTAGGGTTACCCATTGCTATCCTCAGTGTGAAAAATATTTTGGTGCTTCTTAGGCGTCCTGTGCATGTAAGTGCATGGTTTTGCTCCTGCCTTGTTTCCTATCCTTTCTGTTTGCCATCACTTTGTTGTATAACACTTAAGTCTCTGAACTTCTCCATTTGAAATACAAACTACCTTTCATGAAAAAGAATAGTAGCCTGGTGGATGGACCCAGAAGTCCAAGGGTAGGTAGGCTGAAGAGCCAGAGAGAATTATTCCTCAAGCTTGAAATTTAATCAAGAAATTTCCAGGCCTGGTGTGGTGGTATGCTTCTGTTATCCCAGCACATAAAAAATAAATTAATTAAATAAAATAAAATTTATTGGAATACTATTTTTCATAAAATTTCTTTATTGGCCCATTGGTATACATAAATTTGCTCTCACTGCCTATATGGTACCTTCCTGCAAGTTTTGTTTGATAACTATAACTACAGATTTATCATTTTCATTCATCTTTTGAAAAATAGCCTGAATTCTATTGACTTCTCTGTATCCCTTCTTTGTTATTTCCTTTGCTCTAAATTGAAGAATAGGTTATGAAAAGTCTGTTTATAACTTTTTAGTTTTGTTTCTGAATGCAAACTTTATAGTATTGCCTGAAAACCTTAGCCAAATGCTTGGTGGATATTAGCAGAGTGAAATAAAAAATAATTACTGGAGGAGAAAATCAAAGACTAAAATTTATTGAGAACCTACCTTTTCAGGTTTTGGGAGACATAAATTAATTTTAATTTTTACATTAACTACATTATATTCATAAATACTAATAACTTTTTACAGACAGAAATTATAAACTTAGTATTTAAATTCATGGTTCTTTTCACTGTATTTTGCTGTATCTGAAGTCTTTTGCATTGGTGTAAATTAGAAGATATATTTTGAAATATTTTCAGTGTTCAACAATGAGGAAAACATTAATAAATTATGATACATCTACTATGCAGTACACAGCAAATTATTGTAGGATGACCTTATGTATTTCCAAGTCCATCCTGTTTATTCTTCTGGATGTGACATATTTAGTTCTAATGACCTCTTGACACCTGTAAGTGTTCTAGTTGGAATTATAAACTGGGTAGTCAGTGTGTATACATGAACACTGAAGAATATTTATAAAGCAAAGGAGAAATAGTAATTCAAATTTGCAGTATTGTTAAAATGATCGGTAAGAACTTAGAAATGCATGAACCAGTAGTCATGGCATGTGAAGGAGGCGAGATTGCAAGAAGCAGTTGGCATTTTCCACGTGTCTGCTGGCATTGCTACAGTTATTCCCTGACTTCTATCTGTGCCTGTGAATGTACTCAGGTGCATAGTGCTTTCCTGTTGACGTTGAGGCTTTTACACTGATGTCTTCACTGTATCTGAGGACACATGCCTGTAAGCCTACACAGCCCCAGCCCATGGGAGGCTGAGGCAGGAGGATCACCACAAGTTTGAGGCCAATCTGAGCTCCATGGGGAGTTAGTCAAAGCCAACCTAGACTATAGCAATACCCTATCTCAAAAGCCACACACACACACACACATACACACACTAATTGGTTTCCTAATCACCACATATAAAATTCTATATAGCTTAACCACTGTAGTGCCAGTCTAATGTATGAAATATCTTCCTTTAACTTAAATACATTCAGTAAAGTGAAATACTAAAACAAGAATTGGTACAGACAATCTTTTTTCATTGTATTGTTAGTGTTTGCAGTACACAGCGTGTACTTTCATCTTCGGGAGTACAGGGGCCTGGCAAACCTCACACTCTTGGAGGCCTTAAATTGCTCTTCTGGTCTCCCGACCCTGCCTTCCCCCGTCTTTTCCCCAGTTTCATTATTGTTACTACTTCAGCCCATGCTAGTGCCGCATAAGGGCTGCAGCCATTGTTGGCCATCGGTGCACACACGCAGCACGTTTGCAGGCTCTTTTCATCCCCCTTCGCTCTTCCCTGCACTCTCCCTCCACCTCTCAGCCCCTTTCCACTTGCATAAGAGCCACCTCCCTGCTTAGCATGCCATTATTTTGCAATTTATTCATACTCCGGATTACTCCAAGGCTATAAAGCTGTGTGTCTGACTTATTTCACTTAGTGTGACTCATGTTCCTACAGATATCTGAAGTTTTCCAATACTACTTGGAATACCGAGTAGTATTCCATTATTCCAATAGGCTTGCTAACCAATCTTAGCAAGCCTATTCCAGTACTGAAAGTTGGCAGCTTCAGAAATACTTATTCCAGTCTCCTACTTAATGTGGCGAGATCAGAATAGAAACACTAAGGACAGGCAAAATTGCTCTTACTTTCTGATTCTTCCTGTGGAACAGGTAATCATTAAGCACCACAGCAAATCTGCGTGTGCAAGCAAGAAAACAATCTAAAAATCCACAGATTGTGAAGCCCATAACTGGAAGGACTGTAACTCACGCCCACGTCGGGTGGCCTGAGCTAAAGAACTACTCAGGCCTGTGGGCCGCTGCTTCCGCTGTTACCCGTGCTTTGCTCTAATTGAAGCTTGTCACATTTAATTTAAGAACTTTATCAAAGGAAAGTGGCAGTCTGGTAGAGAAGACCAAGAGCTTGCAAGGCAGATTCTTCAGTTGCTTACACAGATTAATCAAATGTGGATAATCATCGTGACTTACAATAGGAAAACCATGTCATCGGTGAAAGGTCCCTCCTTGGTGTAAAATACTGAGTTTCCTTGTATAGTTCAAGGAAGAAAAATGGGAAGCCATGCATGTCACCCTTGTGGAGTACATCCTGTGTGCTGGGGACATTCCCTGCACAGCCCCTCTCCCATCCTCCTACAGTGGTGGCACTGAGAAGGGACCCTTCTGTCCCCTGGAGGTCTCAGGTGTGTACTCTGACACTCCCAAAGAATACCAGCTATCTTCCAAGCAGATTTGCTCCCTGCGTTTTCTCAGATAATGTCGAACCCATCTTACTGCCTATTGTCCCCAAAGTACCATACGGGACAGCTCCTAAAATAGTTTATCATTCAATAATTCATAATTTATTCTTACTAAGAATGGAAAGTTCCCAAAGCTACCATACTAATACAACATGTAACTGGAATAAGGTTCTAATAAACCAACGAACAGGATGCAAAAATTAATATGAGAAAGAGGCAAGAGATCTTAAACCCCAGTGAAGTATATCTTTCCATAAACTCCTTGTTAAAATAAATGTCAATAAAGAATGCTATTAAGTAAGTCAAATATATAACTACTCCATTCACCCTACATTTTTATACATCTTGTTCCATGCTCGCACTTTTAGTTTCTCACACCAGAGAGTCAATGCGACATTTACACATGTGTGTCAAATACATTGCATCAAGAGTACAGTCTCAAGGCACATTCATTTACCTAGAGACGTCTTAGGATTAATCTTTCTTTATTGCTGAGTAGTACACCGTCACATAAAGAACTAAAAAAATCAGTTCTTGGGCGGAGGGCATAGCTCAGGGGCATAAGCACCTGCCAATAAGCTCAAGGCCCAGGGTTCAACCCCCAGCACCACACGCCATGCCTGCTCCAGAACCCTATGTGTGCCGTGCTATCCCAGGAATAGTAACACATATGTAATACCAGTGCTGCAGAGGCTGAGACAGGAAGTTCTCTAGGACGCTGAACTGTGTAAGGAGACTCTGCATCAAAAAATAAATAAATGAATGAATGAATAACAGTCAGTCCTTTACCCAAGGTAAAGACCCAATCCAAAAAGAGGCATCTGAGATAAATGCAGACTTCTCAGATGAAGAAGTGCAAATATAAAGTAAATATATGATAAATTGTTCAACGCTCCACATTTTTAAAGAAGGAACGTTCCATAGAAAATATCAGCCCATATGTCTGCATAACCAGGAAGAAAAAAAGTTTTCTTTTCCATTCTATTTTTTGTATATGACTTATTTTTGGTAGTCAAAATATTATTTCAATATGAATCTGCCACGAGAGGTCATTCCTCAGCCCTAGAAGAATCGCGCTGGGTAATGAGCTGTCTTTTCCATGTGGCGTAAGCACTGCCGAAGAAGCAACAATGTAGAAGACTTGCTGAGCAAAGAAATAATACATTTAATATGGCCTATGAATTGTGGACAGAGGAGAGTCCACTGCTCAAACTGTCCACATAACCAGAAAATTAATATATTTAAAGCCTTTCTTCTCGCTGGTGGTGACATTTTAAACTTTTGCATTAATTATTTTAACCTTCTTCTTATAAATATACTGTGTTGGTTTTCTTCTCTGAGAAGCTGTAAGCAATCTCTTTCTATCAGTGACTCTGGGTACTAACGCCGCGCGGGATGCCAGCAGTTAAGTGTCAGTTGAAATCTCTCTGACATCTACGCACTTAGCAAAACCATCCTGTTACCAGGATTTGAGCTATAAAGCATCACAGCAAAAATTAATGAAAGTAATTATTCACCTCCAAAATGCTTGTACGCCCCTGGACCAGATGTCTGAGCTGAGCTCCCAGGTCCCCCTACATCCTGTCCCCTGGGGATACTCTCAGATCTTATCTCCCGATACTCTACCATGCTCACTCCAGAGTGCATCTCCGGGCCCGCCTCCCGGACCCTCTTCCCCTGCCTTCCTCCTTCCACCCCTCCACCCCATCTTCAGGGATCTGACTTCTCTATGTTAGTGAGCTGCCCTGTTCCTCAGCCCAGATACTCAACACCCACAATTACAGGAGGAAATAGCTGCGCTGGCCTGCGGTGTCGGGGGCTTCGGCTCAGTGATGCCCTCTGGCTCCCGGCAGCAGTGCTATGGTGGAGAGCTTGTTAGCAGTGTGCTGCTTTCAGCATGGAGACCAAAGGCAGGACAGGGGAAGCGCGCTGACACTCAAATTGACGATCCGGCTTACTGAGGTACTCTTTTAAGGACAAACTGAAGAAAACATGCTCTATGAAGTAATGTTTGCACACCCCAACTCCAAACTACAAACTTGTACGTGATGTTTGAAGGAAACACAGCCTTAGAAGCAGGTGTGTGGAAGTGACAGTAGGTGTTGCGGAGAGGCTGCTGGGGACGAGTCCTCCTGATGTTGATTGGCATTGACCACGGGGGCTGACGTCTCCGGGGAGCTCTGCAAGTGCTGCAGGGCCAGGGAAGAACTGTTAGGTGCCGTGGAGGTGGCGCCGAGTTGTCTGTATCCCTGCCAGTCAGAAGCTGAGGGCTGCTCCCGGGGTACAGCAATTCCCTGGCCTCTGCCTCGCTGTGTGAGACCCGAGGAGGCTCTAGCAACCGAGCAAATGTGCAGAGAGGGACCCGGGGTCCAGCAGTCAGCTATTGCTCCGGCTCGGCGGGGGAGAGGGTGTCGGACACTGGGAAATTATACACCATTGTTTTTGTTTTTCTTGTCTTTCAAAGAAAGATAAAAATAAACTGTTTCACAGAAGATGATCCACAAATTGCTGATAAACATTAAAATACTGCTGATCAACATTCAGGGAAATGAACATTATAATTTTACATTTACCAAATTGACAAAAGTGAGGGGAAAATCTTATCAAACTAGTGACTAAGATCAGAGGAAGCAGAGGTTTCATGCACTGATAGTTTGGTGATAAATGGCTATAACTACTTAGTTAAAAACTTGGCTACATTTAACAAATTTAAAATTATATTTCTAGTGACCTAGTAATGTCACGTTTAGGGACGTAGCATGAGTAATTTCCTGTAAAGTTGTATGCCAGGATATTTGTTCTATGATAGTCACAGAATTACGGCTTGTAACAACAAGCAAAAGTCTAAAAACAAATGTAATGTTCATTATAGAGAGAACAGCAAGCCGGGCGTGGTGGCGCACGCCTGTCATCCCAGCAGTTGGGAGGCTGAGGCAGGAGGATCGGTGCAAGTTCGAGACCAGCCTGGGCTACAAAAGTGAGCTCAAGGCCAGGCTGAACGGCATAGCAAGACCCTGTCTCAAAAAGACAAAAAAAAAAAAAAAAATAGAACAGCAGATGGGTTGTACAGCGGCAGGCTGGTGCTGTGCGTGGCTGATCTTTTACCCTAAATGGGTGAGTTTGAAAAAGTTAATGTTGATCCTTAAATGCTCAGGGAAATGGATCAGTGTGATTAGATTTATAGAATACTTAAAAATAGGCAAAACCACACAATGTTTCTTTCATAAAAGAATTAAATGATTACATAGAAAGGCTCCTTAAATGGTAAAATAACTAATGCCATGAAGAAGCTTGGAAGGTAAACAAAAATACATAAGGGGGCCTTAGGTAATTTCCAAGGCTCTGTTCTGCTTGTTTCTTTTATTCAGTGTCTACGTACATTTTGCTTTATAAAGCTAGCCAGAAAGTATTCCACAAAAAGAAAAGAAAATATTTCTCAGCAAAAATGGGGCGGAGGAAGACAAGTTATGAAATAAAATGTAGATGTCATGGCCCAGGAGTAGAAGAAGAAACAGGAAGCCTGTGGTTGTAGCAGCAAACAGGAGGGCCGGTCAGAGCCGGCAAGTGTCGCTGAGCAGCGGGGATAGGAATGAAATGAAGGCCCCAGAAGCGAGAGCACCGAGCTCCCTGAGGTTCTGCTGGAAGCGGTTTCACGAACAGAGCCGAGGTGGAGGAGGAGGTCCGGAGCAGTGTCTGAGGAGCAAAGACAGCGAGGAACCTAGACAGCTCTTTAAATAATTTTATCAGCAAATGCAAACAATAAATACATAAAATTTTTAAAAAGGAGACAGGTTATAATCTGAGCAAAAGGCAAATTTGAGGGCTCTATAGAAATACTTTGTTAGAGAGCATAACACTAGACCATGCACAAAGATATTAACATGTTTAGAAAAGAATTTACTTGTAAGAAAAAAATTCAACGTTATTTCAAGAAAGTTTTCTGCCTAACCATTGAAATAAATCATTACTAGCAATGTTTCAGATAAGTATTTCATGGATATTCTAAATTCCCTAAAAAGAGGTTATCTCAATTTCTGATTCCTCTAATAGCCTTATAGTTCTGCTTCATTATCTTTCGGTGTTCTTGCATGTTCCACTATTTAATGTACTTAAGGACAGGGTCTGCGGGGTCTATAGAGTCTCCTATGTAGCTCAGACTCGCGGTGATTCTCCTGTTTTCAGCCGCTCAAGGGCTGGGATTATAGGCAAGCGCCACCACAGCCAGTCTCAATCGCCTTCTGGGTGCACCCCAGGGGCAGGGCTAGCACAACATGCCAGGGATCAAACCCCAGCTGCGCTCTGCCTAAGCAGGCACTGTAGTCCACTGAGCTACCTGGCCAGCCTTGAATCCTCTATTCAGGAAAGAACATTAGCGTTACAATTACAAACATATCACACACCTTGAGTTTCCCATTAGAAAGGTCAAGGCTGGTGTGCCCAAGTTAGGGCCAGCAGTAGGGACAGGGTCACTCACTGACAGTGACTTCAGTCTCCTAGAGAAGGGCAACAAGGAGGCAGGTGACTATCATTTACCTTAATAATGGGCCAGACTTTCAAGCTGTAACAGCATGCCCAATAAATCCTGCCATTATGGTGCTACCAAAGGAGAGCTGGAAAACGCACTGCATTTCTATTTTTTTCTTCTCAGAGATATGTATTTTTGTTCCGTTTCTATAGTAACGTTGATGCAGTGACTAAAACTTTAACTCCTTTTTAGACTCCCTGATGGCTTCACGCAGCTTCTAAACTTGACCCAGCTCTACCTGAATGACGCCTTCCTCGAATTTCTTCCAGCCAATTTTGGAAGGTAAGAAAAAGAAATGTAAGTTCTGCAATTGGAGTCACCCTCGCTGAATGTTTTCCCAGCACTGGCGGATGGGGCTTCAGAAGTGACAGGTGTGACTAAAGCGACGCCCCATGGTTATCCAACAAATAATCTGATGATGCTGGAATAAGACTGACTTCTCCAAAAGTGAAGTAAAGCTAGGTTCTCACATCGTAAGGATAAACAAGAAAAAAATTCTAGGTGAATTAGAGAATTAAATATCTACAGAAGTAGAACTACAGGTGATGTGGATAAAATTCTGTTGAATATTTATGTCCCTGGCTTGTGAAATGCCTTTATAAGCATAGAAGCAAAAAAAGTCAATTAAAAATCAACAGCACTTGCATACTCATAAAATAAGAAAATAAAACATTTAATGTAAAACCATAAATTGGGAAACTTTTCAAATTGCTTATAGCAGAATATATGAAGAATTCTTACCAATATGAAGACAAAGACTTTGGGGAAAATGGATAAATGCTGTGGAAAGACAATTCACAGTTCAACAGAATGGCTAGTGGACACACAAAAATCATCTACCTTCAAAGACTGTGAGTCTGTGTGCCTGTCCGTTGCAAAGCTGTTCCGAAGGCAGGACAGACATAAGCTCCTCTCCCCGCGTGGCAGTGTTTCCCCTTCAAGCACACGGCACGCTTTCAAAGCTTTGAGAATACTCACAGCCCTCATGTTTCATTTCAATACAAATGATATCACAGAGCATTTATAGACCAGCATATTTATTATTACTGGCAGTAGTGGAATCGCACCTATGTAGGATAAATAAATAGATGATTCATCCACAGGACAATACTATGTGGCAGTTAATAATCTTGCATCACGAAAATATATATTTTACTTCTGATGAGTTAAATCTAGGGATGCACCCTATCAAAATATATAAGCTACATTTTTAATATGAATATTCATGAGACTGGTGATTGGGTACTCTGGGGTGAGATTATAGGTATCTTCCATTTTTATTCATATTTTTCAATATTTTCCAGCTGCTCTGTTCTGCAATTTTATGTCCTATAAAAATGTAGCTTAAAAGCCAAGACATTTCAATTTTTCACTATCGCCTACACTTTCTAAATGATCATGTTTGAAATTGTCCAAATCATACAAGGCACATACGTCAGCGCCTGCATTACGGAAGCCGGGCATGACCTGAGCGCTCAGGGAGATGAGGGGGAAGTCGACGCAGCGTGTAGCAGCCTCGCCTCTGGACACTGAGAGCGCGCTGATGTCACTCAGCTGCCCTTAGTTTTGTGGTCCATGACATCACAGCACCTGGTAACACCGTGCCCTTGGGCAGAGAGTAGGACTCACAGGATTTCATTTTCATTTTTGTGTGGGAGTTTTTTCTTTTTGCGGGGGTGGGGGTGGTAGAGGGTCTCACTACGCAGCTCGGACTCGTAGTGGTCCTCTTGTCTCAGCCCCCGGAGCCCTGGGATTACAGGCCTGCGCCACCACATTGGTGGCAAGCTCAGTGTGCCTGGTGGCAGGGCTGGTGCGAATAGGGTGTAAGGAATCAAGTCCCGGCCCCTGCACTTGCCGAAGCTGACAGGATTTTAGAAGAGCATTGACTTCTAAATAAACTGGAGATTCACCACCCAAGAAAATAGCACTGTCCTTCTTACAGACCAACCCTAGGAAATACTTTTGAACTACAAGATGATAAAATACTTATCAGCCTAATTTTGACTTTTTTGACTTGGATTTTTGTGAAGTCCCTTTAATTCACAGATTTCCAACCTTTTGGCTTGTCTGGGCCACACTGAATGAAGGGGAACTATAATGGGCTGAGTGGAAAATATGTAATTTGTAAAAATACGTAGGCAACAAAACTTTTATAACTCAACTTACTGAATTATTTTGTGAAATAACACAAGCCCACATTTAAATAATTAAATAAAAAACCTTATAGGTTATCATTGTCACTAATGATAAACACCTGTTTTCATAGGCACACACATGTGGCAAGATTGGAATGTGATCAGAGGTAGCTTTTCTCATTACATCTCACAAATACATGTCCCACCTGATACACACAGGCTTTGATTTAACTGTGGCTGGCTGGCGAGGGAGGCAGTTGGCACTGCCCTGCACCCAGACCTGCCCAGGCTACAGTCCAGCCCTATGCAATGGAGGCATAAAAAACATCACTAAAAACAAACAATAATGTGGCCAGTTCATGACCTGTGGGCCTGAACCGTGGCTGGCCACGACCACCTGTGGAACGCAACTCAGATTCACCTGCTCCAAATCATCCTAAATTAAAGATGTGATGTGAGCAAACAGGAAGACCGACACTGACCCAAACTGCTTGGAATTCAGACTTGAGTTGTGCAAAAACTGACTCCCAAAATACCCTCTATCTTATTATAATTGAAAAGGGTTTTTTAAATCTTCATTTGGGTAGTTTAACAAAGTAAACATAATAACTCTTCCAAAACCTAGGATTCTACACTCCCAAAAGCTAGTATCTATCTCAGAATATCACCGTACTAATGGAGACTTGAGACTTATGTTTAAGAAATCTCTTTTATTAGCGATATTCACCCACTGAAGAATTATTTCACGTGTATACAGAGTTATATGGTTGAAATTAAATTAGAAGTTTAATAGGCAGCAGAAAAATGGAAGCGCAGGGAGACCTAGATTAGTACTAAAAACATTGGAAACACAGGAGATTATAGCTGAAATACTTAAATAGTAAGCCATCCCCAAAAACTTTAAGAATAGAGGATCTCGCTCCTATCTGTTCTGCAGTAGCTTCGTCTGAGTCCCTTATAAGGATCTGTGTAGACATGAACAAGCACGTGTGCCAGATTGGTCTCAGCACCCAGGTCCGAGAGGCATCCCCTATGACGAACGTCCCTGAAGCAACAGGAGCTCTGAGTCCCTCCCAGCCTCAGGCGTGGCTTTCAACTCTAGCACTGCCCTACGGCAGATGATGCCGCAGATTTTCCAGTGAAAGCTGTGTTCTTCCGACTCTTTCAGAAATGTCAAAACGTACACCTTCGAGGCAGTGCCGCAGAGGATGCTACCCCATTTTCCCAGCATGTAATTAATGAAATAAGTAATTACCAATAACTTCAGGGATCAGTGACTGACGTCGTGCTCTGGAGGCCTTTCGTGTACTCCCTTCCTATGACTTTGGTGCTCGTATTGCCCACATGGAGAAAAGAAAACTGAAGTTAGAAGCGGTCAGTTAAATTGCAGTGTTGCACACAGATATGAAAGTCTAAATTTTTAGGCAGATCTATTCCACCACAAAGTCCAAGTTCTTCATCTCTGTACTATTCTGTTTACTTTTCAAGTACAGTTAAAGTTCTGGAGGGAAAGTACTACCATGTCTTAGCGAACTGATAAAATTACATCTAACAGTGAATGCATTTTTATAAAACATTAGAAGTCAAAAAGGCCTGAGATTCAAATACATCATCAACATATCTTTACTTCTACAAAAGTGATTTGCCATTTCCAGAATTGCTGTGATACTATTTACTATCCATCTGCATGTCTCTTTAAAGCATGTAAACACAGCAAGAAATACCTGGTCAAAGTTATTTGGATATTAACAATTCACTGTACTATATGAATATTTTATATAGGAACAAAGTTTATTTTTAATTTTTTTTCTACAGACTTGTCAAATTGCGGATCTTGGAGTTAAGAGAAAATCACTTGAAAACTCTACCAAAGTAAGTGATTGCGTAGCTGGCACACTTTGAACTGTGACTTTTTGGTAGGATGAAAAGGAGCTACTTTTATTTTGGCTGCTTTACCATTTTGACTATAATTTCTTCTTAAAGGTCAAAAAAGTAAAGTGTGTGAGAACCACATTAAATAAGATGTGTCTTGTCTCAAAGACTGTAAGAACAAGTTAAAGTAGCAAAAGACTGTTTAAGATTTTTCTCGTAGCTCAAGATATGTGCTGAGAAATGATTCCAGTAAGATGTATGGATCTATCATCTTGTAACTGAAAGATAACCATTTTACAAAGATCAGCCTACAAAGATGCTTAATTCTGCGAATTAATTTATGGGTTGTGATTTTTCAGCTTTTAAATCAAGAATATGCCAGAAGTTTCAGGAAAAAAATTAAAAATTCCCAAGCAATTCTGAAGTGATTTAGTAGAAAAAAAAAAGTCATACTTATATAATCTTACAACCTGTTTTCTTGTGCTATTTTATTTAAAATTTGCTTCATATAAATACACAGGGCATTTAAAAGTAACAGCTAATCTCCAAAACGTTATGCATTAATTTAATAAAATACTTTCTTGCATCCTACTTTCCTTTATTCATGCCTAACAATAGACTTTTGTGTTGTACGGAAATAATTACTGCTGAAGGTCAAGAATTACTTCCAATGGATTTTCACTGTACTCAAATAAGTCAACACGACTTATATGTTACATTTAAAGTACGTTCTATGTGAATTCTTCCTTCAGTACTACAAAAAAATATTTAACATAATCATTAGTTTCTCAAGTATTTTAACAATGTGCATTTCCACTGAAGCAAAACTTTTTATTTTGTATTTTTAAATCCTTTCTGTGAGCAAATGAGACTGAACGACATTTAAAAAAAATGAGTATATTGATAAAAATATCTTCAACTAGGCTTGAAATATGCTAAGGCACGTGGAAACATAGCTATAGCGATATAATGGCGTAATGATGCTCCCGTCAACAATAATACGAAAGCCCCACACAGAGCGTTTAAGTGCATTCCGTAGTAAGTGCGGCTCAGGAGAGCGCCCAGAAGGGAAGAGGCGTTCTGCATTCAGCAGGCTGCTCTCTGGAGTAACGCCTTCCTCCAGCGGGGGCGTCAGCCCTGGCCGCAGCCCGAGGCCCTTCCTGGTGTGGAGGCGGGCCCGTGCTCACAGTCTCGCCTCTTCCAGCGTGCGCCCGCACGTGCAGTCCGGGCCTCGCTTCCAGCCTGGATGTTTTCATCTCTCACATTTTCAAGTGACAACGTGGCTAAGTGGAAGCTAAACGAAGATGAAGGAGTAGTTCTTCTGCCCTTTCACCTCCGTGTGTATGTTTAAGTCAAGGAAAACTATTGAGGTATACGGGAGACGATCATATTACTGCTCTAAAACGTGGGCTTGGATTTGAAATATAAAACAAACCTGATCTAGATTGCAGGATCTTTTCCTATGTACATGAGCAACAAAATTTTAGAATAAGGTAAGCCTGGTGGAGATGGAGAAAGTGGATTTCACAAGAAATAACTGTATGATCACACAGAGCAGTGAGTAAATATTCCGATCAATGTGCATGGGTAGTCAGTAGGTTTTGAGACTGGGACCCACCATTAAATGAAGTTAAATAAGTAGAATAAAAAAGAATAAAAAAAAATAAGTAGAATAATATGTATGAACTGTTTGTGGAATAACAAAATACTGTAAAAATCTATTAGAAGGGACACTGGCCCTTGTTGATAGACATTACTCATGTACATCTTATGTTGCCGCTACGATTTCTCCAATTTAGGAATCATTTTCAGTCATTTGTAATCCAATGTGTTCATTTTATAACTTATCAACCAAAATCTAAAGCACCAAATACAGACATAAAATACGTGGAGAGTTTTATGTTAGTTTCAGTGCCTAAGGAATGAGAATGACTCAAAAAAGATCTGTCTGGAATAAAAATAAGATTCATTAAATATTCTACATGTTGATCACCAAGGCAGACCTGTAACTTAGAAACACGTAAGAGCTTTCTACTTGCCTTTATTTTCTATGCCAATGAAAATAAAGGTAAAGATGTCATTTTAGGAAAACCAATTATAGTTTCATACTAACTACACCGGGAAGCGATAGCTGGTGATTTCCTTGGGTGATACAATAAGATGCTGAATCTTCAGTGGGCCGTCAGGGGCTTTCGAAATTGTTCATCCTTTGTCTTGAAGCCTATCTGCCTAGAAGTTCGTATGAAATGGAAAAATAAGTAAAAGTCATGACGTACGTGCATTTCAGTGTGTCTCAGTCTGTTGCGGTCACTTCTGTAGAACATCAGAGAGCTACAGGGCTGAAAGTCGAGCCTTTAGATTCCATGATAGAGTTTTTTATCTCCCATAGCAACAACAAGGAGCCCTACTTGTGATTTTAGCACAGCAGCCAGCACATCTGAGAATGATAAGGACACAGCAAGTCAGTGTTGGAGGTCGAAGGTCAAACCCAGCCTTGGTTTGCCCGCTGGCTGCATTCCTTTATGCATGTGTTTCCTTCTACATTTCTTGCTTCACTTGCTGCTTGAAAGATATGTGAGGTTCAGGAATTGAGAAGAGCCTGGGTTCTGGTGCCATGATGGTCTCACGTGAATGGCTGTCCTCATAGAAAGGTTTGACTGAAGTCGAAAATTTGCTACTCAGGCCAGGCATGTTTGCACACACATTTAATCGCGGTACTGGGGAAGCTAAGGCAGGAGGATAGCCATAAGACTGAGGCCATCCAGGGCTTTGTAGTGGGCTGAAGGCCAGCCTGAACTGCATAGCAAGACCCTGTCTCAGCAACAAAAAAGAATTTGTTACTCCTCTCATTCAAGTAGTTTTGGTAAGAGTTACTCTCCGTGGCTATAGGAAGAGGTAGCAAGACACTTGGGTTTTTGCCACATGGGCTCCACTGTAGGGCTACAGTTTAGCAGGAGGGACAGAGATAGGGAGGGAGGGAGGGAGGGAGGGATGGAGGGAGAGACAGAGGGAGGGAGGGCCAGAAAGGGAGGGAGAAAGAGAGGGTGAGAGAGACAGACAAAACTCTCATCTCCGAAGTAACATACTATCACACCATGATTTCTACTGCATGTTACTGGTTGCAGCGATCAAATCTGGTAGAGTGCAGAAGAACACGAGTGTGACTCTCAGGAGGCAGGCCTCCTGCGAGCCATCACAGAGATCCCTGGCTCACAGTGTCTGGTGCTCAACATAGCTTGTCCGTAAATCCAGTTGACAGTACAGTGGTATCTCAGTTCATGAATTTAATTATTTCCATGATTCTGATTGCAAACTAAAGTGAATGAAAACCAAACCAAATTCAGTGGTATACAGGGCGCACCTGCTGCCAGAGGCAGATTCACAGGTCAAATGCATAGGAAAGGTTTGTCTTGAAGGGACTGGTGCCCTGCTAAGCAAAACGAGTGTGGGCCATGCCAGAGCCTGTACTCAATGCTTCTCTTCTAGAATTCTCTGATCACAAATCCTTGCATAGTTCTTTCTGGAGTCATATTTTTCCTCAGTGGAGTGACTCATGGTGGAAAGGTAAGTCTGATGTCCTGACAGCTTTTGTGCCTCTTACCATTCTGAGAATCTGAAAAGAAAGAGAAAAAAAAAAAACACTAACTGGAAAAATATTGATTCTAAAATCCCAATACTTTTCCTACATATACATGGCCTATCAATAATTTCACATTTTTATTAACACTTAAAAATTTATTATTTGATTATTATTCTTTCAGTTAAAAAAAAAAAAAGACACAGCAGAATACCTAGAATACAATGAAAGAGTACCAAAAAAGTGGTGCTTTTGGGGGTAGGGGTGCAAATTTGTAAAAATGGATAACTTTCATCAGTCCACAGCAGAACATTTTCAACCCACAAGAGAACATTTGTCAGGAACATTTTCGCTGGGGCTGCTAATAGGATTCTGTCTTGCTATGATCTGTGTTTTGGATGTGGTAAAAATGATGCAAGATGATTTGAAGTAAAAAAATTTCTTAGAACCAGCGTGGAGGATGCACAATAAGGGGAAACTGCTGAGCTGCGTGTGGTAGACAGGAGAGTGAGGCGTGCATCCTCCACAGTGCTCCGTGCCTTCCAGGTCCTTACCGACTTGCTCAGTGAAAACAGGTGCATCGCCTCTGTGCTCTCCCTCCCTGTGCATAACCAGCACTTCTTCACAACACATACAAGTACAGAAGGTTCCAGCGCACACTGCCCTACCTGGACAGCCTCTAAACAAAAAGACACTTTGAACAATACTGCTATTATTTCAGGGTGATCATCAATGGGTCCCTTCCTGCTATGGTGACTAAAAGTCCATTCTGAGGCATACCTGACTGGTTAGCTCCTTGATGTTTCTAGTATCTGTGTTTGTGACTGTAATATATAATGAGATATAGCTATGACTTTATAATCACATGACTTTATGCTTTCTCTCATTTATATAAATTTTCAGGGTTGTTTTCTGAAGCTCTGCCAATATCCCATAGCTTTATGAAAATTAATAAACTGATAAGTGAGCTCACCAACAGTTATGACAGTGCCCCGAGAATTGTAAGGAGAGGCAGTACACGGTTCCTATCTTCTCACTCAGTGCTTTACTTTCCCTTCAGAGGAACTGAATAATTAAATTATGCATTTAAATGCAGCATTGCAAACAATGTAACCAGGCAATTATTAGAAGCTCTTCTAAAAACCAAGCATATACTTTCCATGGCGTTATAAAAGGAAAGACTGAGCGCTTTGTCTTCTTGATTAATTGTATTTCTTCTTGACTTTACACTTTCATCATAAAAGTAACGTTGGGAATATCATAGCCAGCCAAGACTGTGTCCGGTCCAGGGTGGAGGTGGGCACAGGCAGAGAGACAAGTAATACTCTGGTATCCATATTTCTCTTCATAAAGTATTCTATCCAATAGCTACTCTAACCCCTGATGATTACAGGTGGCAAAGACGAAAACTGCTGGCTGAGACTAGAGCGAGGTTGAACGTACCTGGACCTCAGCTTCATAGAATGCAAGGCTTCGACCCTCATGGAAAAGTTAGGATATGCTCTCCAATCATCTTTATCTGAGAGGAACCCTGAAGTCCTTGAGTAGACAGTGACTTCACGGTCAGATAAACCTCAAATTGTACCTAGCTTTTTTTTTTTTTTGTATTTTAGGGAAGGGTCTACAGGGTGTTCTGGGTCTCACTGCTAGGTAGGACTCATAGTGATTCGCCAGTTTATAGCCTCCCAAGAGCTGGGATTACAGGCACGCAGCACCACGCCCAATCTCAATTGCCATCTCAGTGCACTCTTGGGGCAGGGCAGGCATGGCAGACCCAAGGATCAAACCCTTATCCCTTGCACCTGCTTGCAGGTGCTTTAATCTGCTGAGCTATTTGGCCAGTTCTTTGTACCCAGATTTTGTGGTATATTCATGATTTACTTTTAGTAAATTGCAAATATTTTATTTTAAAGTATACCATATTGTGTATCATTACATGTTTTAAGCCGGAAAATAGTGAAAACAACGCCTGTTATCATTTGCATCTTAAATGAAAGTATTTATGAACACTTACAATTTTTGGTTCTGTTCAAAAATATTGGTATAAATTATATATTTGACATGTTTATTGCTTAAAGCTTTATCATAGGAGAGTGGCACTGGATTTTTTATTTTTCTTTCTAATAAAAGCCTTAATAATAGAATATAATACTAATGTAGCTTTCTTATTTTTAGCATTACTTGGTAGGGAGAATTATGAAGACAGTATACAACCTTCAATAAGTTCTATGAAATCCTTCAGTATCTAGTTACTCAATCATGGCTGATTTTTTTGACTTTAAAACTAGTGCTTTCTTTGGATAAATGCTGACTTTGCATAGCAAAAGACATCAAGATATTTTTTAAAACTCAACACACATCCAGGCACGAGGCCACCATCTGAACCCTCACAGACTTTGAGCATTTACATTTACCTCTTTGCAGATTGGCCCAGAAAACTCAACAGGGATGATAATCTTCCTCTTCGTAGCCTCGACATAAACATAGCACCCTCCCTAAAGGCATGTTCTGAAACAGCATATTAATATTGACTTTGGCCTCAGTGTCTCTGGCCATAAAAATAGGCAAAGAATTCAGTTACCCTCACCTCTGTGATCAGGCACGGCCAACGTTTGTATCCAGCATGAGAATGTTAACCTGAGCTACCATTTCATGTTCCAACAGCCAGATTACAGAAGGAATACTCCATTGAAGTCAACGTTTGTCTCTGTACCTTTTAATAAGAAAACTACAACAAAAGATGCTAATGGCATGCAGGGAGAAAGTCAAAACTAAACCTGCCATCATCTCTGCCCACCACTACACAGCAAAACATCGCAACTAGACAAAAGTCTGAGGTTCCTTTCATGGGGCTGCCTAAAATCTGCACTATCTGCTTCATCACAAAATTAGGAATATCAGCACGTTATTTGCCTTTCCTTCCACCCTTCATGGCTGGCTGTCAATTAAGTCACACCTGAGCCTCTTCATCCTGCTGTTAGGCCCCACCTTGAGGCCTTCACTAACGCTTGCCTTGGCCTACACCACTCTCTCCTCACTCTGTGCCATTCGGTTCCTTTGCCCTGGTTTTCTTACCTACTAAAGCCCACAGTGACACATGTTGATTTAAAAGCTCACAACGACAGCTCCCTGCCTTCAGTAGACAACCATGGCGAGACCCTTCTTGAGTCAGAGTCAGCCTTTCTGGCTTCATTGCCTCCCAAATTTTTCACCATCCCACGGGGCCTCTGAAACATTCAACACAAAGTAGCTTTATACCCTGAAGCTCCACTCCTTGAAATCTTTCTGTCTGAAAAGCTGCAGATCATCGTGGAGCTTTTATGTCTCTTTTGGCATGAAATTAACCACAAGTTCTGCATCCATGTTGCGAGGCTGGAGACTGTATTGAGTTACTACAGGAACTTGGATCTGATGATATATTTTTGTTCAAAAATTGAGTAAACATAATGTCCAAAGAGTGTTTTGCTCATGTTGTCTTTGTTATCTAATGCTCCAACCTCAGGGCCCATCTGCCAAGTAAGGAATCCTTGAGCAGGATGCTTTCTTTCTCCAGTTAAGGACTGTACAGTGGTACAATCGCAGTGCAGACACCCAGCAGGCATTTGGGAATGGCTCTTCACCAGAGCCATCCTACTTACCTGCAAAAGGAAAAGCAATGAACTGCATCTCTGTGGCTATATTTTATTATGCCATTAATGAATTTCCTAGCCCTGTGCTTTGATTTTCTTTTTTACTTTAAAGACAAATTCTTTATAAATAAACAATGAACTACTACCTATTATTGATAGCTGATTCTAAAAGAGATGAACTGTAACTAACAGGCCACACATAGATTTTTCTACTTATTTCTTATATCCTTTTTCCTCTCGGGGTTATTTCAGGTCTTGAGATATGCAAATGTCTTCACAAAACCTGATTTTTTTTTTTTGCTGAACAGATGCAAGGGGAGTATGTCTAAATCGCTATAGCTTCCCACAGTTTCTGTGACATTTAAGATCAGTGGCTGAGCAATATGTACAGTAAAAATTCATGCCAGGCGTTAGTTTCATTATTTTAGTTTCCTTAGATTCGTATTTCCTATTTCCTTATGGTGACAGAGATTTAGGTTATCCCTTCATGCTTTTAAACTGTGATATTTTCCCTGCCATACTAGTTACTCTATTATGTTTAGTTTCATATTATCTATACTCAACAGGGCCCAAAGCTTTTGCCCAACTACATTACAAGGATCCTCTGCTTTAAATTTAAACTTTACTCAGCAGCTGAGGAGATGGCTCAGTAGAATAAGCCCCTGCCTGGCAAGCACAGGGCCTTGAGTTCAATCCCCAGTACCACAAAAAATAACATTCCATCCATCCATCAATCAATCAATTTAAACCTTACTCATAACCTTGACAGAACTTCTGTTCACATTTAGGGCATCGTAGCCATCTTTTATACTTACAAAAGAAGTGCCCTATGAATTTATGAAGATTAGAAATAAAACTAATATGATAAAAAAGCATAACTTATCAAGCATTGGTTGGGTAAATTTGTGCTTATTCAGAAAAAAATATTAAACAAAATATATTATAGTAGATAGATTAAAAATTAGAATTAAATTTTCTGTTTAGCAGATGTTCATCAGCACTTTAGATAAATGAATTCTTCTGTCTTAATTAACCTATATTATGCTATATAGATTAGCCTTAAAGTCAGTATTAAATTCTTTAAGAAATGTTCAGGGACACTTTAGATGAATGAATTCTCTTGTTGTTAATTATAACAAAATAGCATTTTATTTGCATATTGAATGTTATTTTATTTGCATATTAAAAGGCCTTTCAGCGATTAGTGAACCATTTCATTTCACAAAGAAGAAAAATTATGTGCCTTACACCTTTTGTGCAAATTCCAAATCTCTTCTGTGTGAATTTCAAAAGGAAATGGTGTAACATTTCTTATGCTGAGTATGAGACAGCTCTTAAAGTATTATATCATCCAAGTGGATTTACATTATTGAACATAAATATATATATATATATATATATATATATATATATATATACTTTAGCTTAAAACTAAAAGATTTGTTACATAAAGACTCCTCGCAGGGAGTCTGGTTGATGCTTTGGCTTTGGTTTGCTAAGCCTGGACAGGGAAGGTTTTCATACAGAGACAGAGCTACTTGTATGAAATGCAATGCAGTGTTTTAGAGAAGGAATAAGGGTGACAATCTAAAGTAAGAGCAGGTATAAAACGTTGGTGGTGTTTCACACAACACGAGCCTGACGCGCTTCAGGAGGGCAGAACAGAGTCTTTGGAACGTTGTGAGCGTCAGCAGCGGGGCGCCAGAGGCGGCAAGAGAGCAACGTGGAAGTTAGGGCATGCTATGAGCAAATTGCTTAGGAATGAGCGTCTCGTTCTGATTGTAGAGTGAGACCCTCAAAGCTCCACCAAGGGAGAACCGCGATTTCCATGTGGCCGTCTGGCCGCTTCACAGAGAAGGGGTTTAGGTGGGCAGACTTAAAAGGACACCAACGAAGAGGTGACTACACCAGCGATGTGAGAAGGGACGGTTTTGGCGCCGAGGAGTGTCGCTATGGAGATGTGAGTGGGAGGATGGCAGAGCTACTCTGGAATTAGATCTTGGTGATATACAGACTTGTGGCGAAAGAAAAAACTGGGAATCACAGAGCGTTCCCGAGTATGCTTCTCCTTCTCTACAGTGTCTCGTGGCACTGCTGTTAAAATTAAGAATGATGCTTTACCCTTTCTTACATAGCATTTCATACACTTCTCTACTGAAAGCATGTAATATATTATGGTGAATTTGTGCTCTGTGAGTCTGTCCCTAGGAAGATTCTTCCCTTTACAGAGAAGAACTGTGGCTCTCTTTTTGTCTCCATATTGACAAGAATGCAGGATGCGCTCTCAAAGAACACTTGCTAAAAGAGAGCGGGCAGCGCAGGAGCTTTAGTGTTTAGAACAACACCAAGCGCTTGGTGGGTGCCTGGTGCACATAGATGAATTTTAAGGAAGCTAAGCCTGTGTGGATCCTCTCCCTAAATAATCTCTCACTCCTGCTGGCTCTGGGTTGCTTACAAATTAGTAACTAAAGCACAATGTACATAACAGATTTTAGTCGTTACGTTAGGCTTGAAGCTTGTGCACTACATATTCCCATTGTAGTTATTGTCTTTTGCTTTTAAAAAGAGTTGACAGGCTGGGGACCTAGCTGAGAAATCTAAGCTTCTGACTGGCGAGGGCAAGGACTTCAGTTCAATCCGCAGTATCACGCCTGCCCCAGGACCCGCAGTGCACCACACTGGCCCTGAACCTCGGCATGGTGGCCCACTCCTGTAATCCTAGTGCTGGGATGCTCAAACAGGAGGATCACCACAAGTCTCAGTTGCATAGCAAGATCCTTTACCAAATAAATAAATAAGATTATTTTAAAGAATTGTCAGTGGAACATTACTTACGTGGACACACTTAAGTTATATGTTGACTTTGTTTTGCTTTGCTAAATTAATTGAATCTATTAAGAACTTTAGTTCCAAAGATAAATATCAACTTTGGATATATTCTTAGATTATATTTCCTTAGGAGAAATTATATTTTAGATGAAGCGGGTTTCTATAACATTATGTAAAATGACGATGTGTAAAGAAGGTCCAGGGGATGGTAAGCAGTGTGGCCTCGCCCAAGATGCCCAGTGTTCTTGCTCAGGAAACAGCGCTCAAAGCCCTGTGTGTCAGAGTATCCATAATGCTGCTAGGATTTGCTGTTAACAGCCTTTGCCAAAGCTTTTATAGCATGGAAAATCTATTGTGCTTAGAAATGCTTGCACAGAATGTAAAGTGCCCCTGCTATAAAAATGTAACTGTGTTTCCCTGAAAAGGCTGATTTCACCGGAGAGAAAAAAAACCTAATAAGTGGAAAACGCAGTGCTCCATTGTTAGACTGAACAATTTGGAGCAACTTAGAATGTGAAATTATAAAAAACAAAAACATAATCTTAGTTGAATTCTCTTCTACTTGTGTTCCCAGTAAGAGATCTGTGCTTCATTCGTCATTGCAGGTATAATTCCAGTGATAAAATTTTTGCATTTGAAGTAAGTTTTCAGGCTGACGTGGAAAGACACTTGTGAGAAGAATCCAGTACTAGGTGAAAGAGGAGCTGGAATTCAATGACCTGTAGGAGCCTGTGAGTGAGATACCTGAGCTGCGCCAGTTGAAGGCCATGCATAGCTGTTGGCATAAGAGCAGTGTCAAGCCGGAATTCCTGGCTGTTTTGATTTACATCTAGCTGCTCCCCTCAAAGCCTCAAGTAAGTTGTGGGACAGACTTCTAGAGTTGTGATTATCTCGTGATCCACTGGGATTACGGTTGTGAGTGCTGCTGGAACTACGGGTGTAAGGATACATCCAGCCTGGGGCAGGGAGCCTGAATGCAACGTAAGAGAGACAGACTTGCTCTCTGCCTCCACTGTCGCTGCTGCTCCTGCATTTTGCTCTTGGCTCTTTGCCACCACCATGAAAGGCTGCTCTCTGCCCCGTGCCACTCTGCGTTGGAGCCAGCTGATTATGGACTCAAACTTCCAGTAACCATAAGCTAAATAACGCTTCCCTTCCTTCGTTTTGAGTGCTGGGTATTTGTCCCAGCACCGAGAGAAGAGTAACTGAGAGACTGGCTTTTGCTTATATTTTACATTGTTTCTTAATTATATAGAATGATGACCATCAAATTGGCTCCTGAGCAGAATTTGCCTCATTGTACTAATCTGGCAGCCATTCTCTTGATAAGGCTTTGGGTATGAAGGAGTCACATACATTCATGGATCGGGATACATGGGTTCTCTGGCTTTGATCCCCAACCTCTGATCCACGACCTCTGACCCCTGAAGACAAAGACGCCGCTCTCTCTCCGTCTGCCCTGCCAGCAGTGTACGCACGATGCTGTCCCCTTTCTCTCCCCTGTGGTACACTGTGGCAGCAGGGGACGCCACGATGTCTCCGAGGGTAAAAGTAGCCTCTGCTTCACATCCTTCAGGGCAGAAATCCCCCCCCCCCAAAGTGAGAAAACCATCTAAAACCTGTCAGACTTCATCACCCCGTGGAAAAGCACCAGCCCCAGCCGCTCCGGCAGGGCCATGGAAGCTGGTCTGGTTCTCGTACGGCCCCCGGCAGGATAGGCAAGGCTGGGCTGCCTTCGGCCCCTCAAGCCCAAGCCCTTCCTCATTTGGGCTCACGGCCCAACTCTCTAGCACATTTGCCGGTGCCCCTCACTGGCATCTTCTGACATCTTTTGCTAGGAGGAAAAATGACAAGCCCATGCGAGTCAGAGCACCCATGTCCTCTCTAGAGCTCCTGCTCAGGTCCTATCCGATGACGCCCATTTATGACTCCCATGTGGCTTGAGCAGCCAGCAACAGACGTGGTTCAGAATCCCAGTAAACTCACACTGTTTGTCACTACCATTCTGTCATCAAGGTGAGGAAATCAGCGTAGTTAAACTGTGACCTGCCTTTGAGATTCCTTATAAGTGAAAATAATTAGCTTTTAACAATTTTCTATTGCGCTCGCTGTCTCTCTCTCTCTCTCTCTCTCTCTCTCTCTCTCTCTCTCTCTCTCTCTCTCTCTCTCTCTTTCTCTCTCTCTCTCTTCTCTATTTTAGGGAAGCATCTATGTGGTGTTCAGTGTCTCGCTACTAGATCGGACTTGTGGTGATCCTCCTGTTTACAGCCTCCCACGAGCTGGGATTATAGGCGCGCTCCGCCACGTCCAGTCTTAATTGCCGTCTCAGGGCACCCCTGGCCCCAGGGCCTGCCTGCAGGCACTTCAGCCTGCTGAGCTATTTGGACGGCCCTTCTTTTTTGCTTTTCAATGATCAAAGTCTTCCCTCGCATCGCGCTACCTCCCTCCCACTCACCCCCCGCCTTCCTCTGTTTCTCTCCTCTTGTCTGTTATGTCTTCCTTCGTCTTTCATGTCACCGTTTTAAGACTCCACATGTTAGGGAAATGCGCGGTCCTCTTCCTTCAGAGTCTGGCTTGCTTTGCTCAATATGTTGTTCGCTGTCACATTTTCCATTTGTAACTTCACGCAGAAATGTGTGCAGAGTTGCCCTCTGGGATTACTGAACACATGAAATGAAGCCGGCATATCATTTTTGCTCTACTGTAAACTATCTGTAAGGCAGTTCACTCAGGATGACCTGGTGCAGCAGGGAGTCAGACGTCTTTATAATTGTGTATGAAATGAAGCCTTTGCTTAAGAACTTTGTAATAAATAAAGGAGTGTGGCTTCCGGGGAAAAGCAGCTGTTGGATATACTCTTCTGGCAGTCTAATAGCAAGATGCTAAAATATTCTAAAGTCCAATGTAAATTTACAAATTATATCAGTTGTTTTTTAAAAAAATCAAATATTGTTAGGTATTGTTTTTTTTTTTTTTTTCAAGTTTTCAAAATAAAAAAATCTAGGGGCTGTCAACATAGCTCAGCAGTGTCAAGCTCCTGCTTAGGCAAGCTTAGACAAGCACAGGGACTGCGGTTTGATCCCCAGCACCACATGCTGCTCCAGCCCTGCCTCTGGACGACAGTTCCACAGTGAGGCGCAGAAAACAGCTGCTTAACAAGCTGAAGCACCGATATGAGGCTCGCCGCCTCTCACCTGCCAAACCATGAGTCATAAACACTTGCACTGACAACCCCCATGGACCAAGCACCACTGGGTGTTTCCGGAGCCACGTGACCTCTCATTCCCAAGGAACTGTCCTCTGAGTCCTTTCATCTTATTTATCTTCATAACCTACTCACTGCCTGGTATCTTCTCTCAAAAGACAAAGAAATTCATTGCACAAAGAGTAAAGGTCAAGTCAACAGGAAGATACAGCAACTAGAAATACAGGAGTGTATCTAAGTATAGAAAGCAAATATTGACAATTTGAAAGGAGGAAGTGACAGTAGAACAACAGACAGAGGTTTCTTTTTTTGTTTTTGTTTGTTTATTTGTTTTTGGCACTGGCATTTAAACCCAGTCTTAACACGGAGGTACATCCCCTCCTCCTTTTGTAGTTATTATTTTGAGGTGAGGTCTTGAGAAGGTGCTGAATTGCCCAGATGGGGCTCAGGCTTCGGATTCTCCTGCCTCACCTCATGGAGCACGGTGAGTGCAGGTGTGCGTAGCTGTGCACACCCGAATTGCACCCATCGTCCCAGAGAGCTGGGGAAGAAATGTGTAGCACCATTCATAAACAGAAATAAGCTCCCTGATGCCTCATGTCCCAGGAGAGTTTACCTGGAGTAACCCTAATCCAAACCCACTGCTTCGTAGAGAACCCCTAACATTGTGTGCTTCTGCCAAAAGAGGCTTCCTATAAACCAGCTGTACGTGAGGATGGTACCAGTGAACACACTGATACCATTTCGAAAGAAAATTCTCCAGCCACTAGAATGATAATTAATGTAAATACCTTTGAGTCCATAGACAGTACATGGGTGCATGGGATTTCCAAAGTTTAGCCAATGTTTTTCTAACAGTATTTTAGCATGGTGTACCTCTATGGTTACTGTATGTCCCATCAAAACCGTAATTACTCCAATTATAATCCTAAGATCCAGTGTGCTATTGAGTGACAGCTGACTGGAATGTGCTGTCCTTCTCTGTCAGTTCATAAAGTCTTTTACTGTAAGTTGAGCCAAGAATTTTTTATTCCCTTTTATTTTGCCCTGGTGGCAATTAAGGTTAATGGATTCTGATATTATTTAAGTCTCTTTCTTTTGACAAGTGTAAATTAATCTTTTGGGGGAAGCTTTTCTTGGGCAAATTATAAAATTTAAATGTCAATCTTTCTCTAACTGTAATACTTTTCAGGTCTGATAAAGTTGAGAGTAAGACGTTCAAAAGAGTAAGAAAAAGTTTCCTTGAGCTGACAAAATGATAGCTTCATTTGACCCATTTACTTTATTGAAATAATGTTTTATTTTAGGTTTATGTTTCATTGCAAAGAGGGAAACTTACAAAGCATACAGAAGGCCAGGAACAATCAACTTTTAGGAAAGGATTTTTCACAGGTTTCCTTGAATATAAAATTTCTCATTCTAGCTCACAAAGTGACATAGCATACAAAGCATATGAAAAATATAATGCCCCACCATTCACAATACCTTCTTTGGAGTTCTCACACTAGGGAGACCATACGATCTTTACACGTGTAGTTCTGGTTTATTTCACTTATACTCCATATGTCTAAGATACGCCCACGTCACTTGACCCATTGAAAGGCACAAATCTCCTGAAGAATCCACTCGGGTTGGGTTAGATTTTAATAACGAATGCAAATATTTGGAGAAACTATCTTACTTTCTCTTCATTAACTGGTTAAATTGAGCTGAGCAGTGAGAGTGTGTATACCGAATAGATTCTTTGCTACTGTAGACACCGAAGAGTTCTGTTTTCTCTTCTGCCAGCGTTTCCCTCAATCCACTAAATGTAATTAACCATCTATTTCTCTATTGTTTTTCTTTTCTTACACAAACATTGATTTTCTGACTAGGGAGTTCTCTTGGTTAATTATTGGTTTATAAACTTTAGAAGTTTACTCAGCAAAATACATATTCATTGCTTCACTATATTTTGCTAAATAGTCAGCTCCTGTATGTTTTAAATCGTGTGGATCACTTTTTAAATTTTATTTGCCTACAAACTCTTTTCATTTCATTATTTTATAATTTTATACCCCTCAGCCACTAGGCTAATGTATTTTATATTTATCGATACAGTATATTTAACTCGGACGATGCCACTGTCATAGCTATTCCTGTCAGATCCCATTTAATAATGAGAAAACTAAGGTGGGAAGTGATTGACTGGAGAGCTTGCCAGGTATTACATTACTTGGTTTATATGTGTGGCACTGAGGACTGAACTCGGGACCTCTTGTATGCTGGATAACTGCTCTATCACTGAGCTACACGCCCCCAACCCCAACACCGTGGAGTTCTTAAAGGTCAATTAGGAAAGCAATGACAGCTCTGACTAAGTTTCTTGGTAGAAAGAACTGATGGTAATCTACATAGAAATAACTCTCTGCAGCATGGGGCTATTAAATTGCTTACATCTAGAAGGATTTAAAATACTGATTGAACCTACTGCATTGTGGGAGTCAAAGTCCACTCAAGCAATTCTGCAGTTCTCCAAGTACCATTGCTAGATTTTACTGACACTCGTTTTTCAGTATCAACATATTGACAGGCGGTTATGTTAAGTTGCACCTATTATATATCAGATAGAGACGCCATCTACTCAACATGAACTCTGGGCATTCTTTATGAAACATGTAATCATGCTGTGCCCACTTAGAAAATGTTAAATGAATAAGGACTGTTGTGTAAGATCCTTAGAGACGACATAACCAAATGAATATCAATAGCTTTTATTTTCATTCGAGAAAAAAGTCACTGGTGCAAAAAAACAAATTCCATTCCTTCGAGCAACAACAAATAAGTATTATTTCGGAATAAATTTAACAAGAAAGCCAAAACTCTATTTTAAAAAATGTATAAATGTTCAGTGAAGGGCAGAAGAGTTGATATTAAAAAATGGAAGGAACATCATTTCTTACATAGGTTTTAATATCCTAAAAATGTTATTTCTCATGAGAAGTTAGATATCATGCCCTCTGCGCCTTGATGAGAGCTGACTGGCAAGTAGAGCCAACTTATCAGGTGCGATTCCCTGCAGCTGAGCCTTGGAACATTTCGCTGTCGTAGCTTGGCAGACTCTAGCACGTCTGTAGAAAAGCATGTTCTACCTTGGACAGCCTTCATGTTCCCACCAAGTGTGTTCCAACAAAATTAGCCATGAAGTCTTCCTTGTAAGTAAGGCTAATTATCACCCTTCTCTGTCTGTGACATAAGGGAGCAGCCTGTGGCCCAAGATAGCACTGAAAACTATTTGCAGTAAACGACACAGCTTGGAACCAGACCCCTTAAGACTAGGGTGAATATGGAAAATTAGTAGGATATTCTTCTAGAGAAGACATATTACTCAGTTGTGCAAAAGTAGTGGCTAGAACCCCAGCAAAGTCAAGGGAAACTAGTTTTACCCCCAAAATCAGAAACTGAAACTATAGTGATCGCAGATTTTCAGTTCTGTGTGGAAATAATCAGTCCTGGCAAAATAGACCAAAAGCAAGCAGTTGTGCACCCTGGATGTCTTCACAGTGCATAACTATCCTCCACAGTCCTGATCCACACCCTTCCTGTTCTTAGAAAGTTGCCTCGGGGTGAACTAGCACCCAGGACTCTGGTACCTCCAAGTCAACAATTCCCTCCTCATTTCCACTGCTCTCTGCACGGCTCCCTGTGTTCCTAAACTCAGCTAATAGAAAGAACATTTTTCTAGGTCCTGTGAGTCATCGCACGCCTCCTCTTTCTTCCTCCCACACCCGATCAGTCAACAAGTTCTGTCAAGTCTGTCTAATTCGCTTATTCACTCCCTTCTGTCTGGAGCTCTCTGCCTGCAGAGGCTGGCTCCTGTGTGATCATCCAAGTCACAAATCGAATGTCACTTTCCACAGAAGGTCTTTGATAACGCTCCCCTGGAAAACAACTACTGTACTCCCGCCTCAGGAAGATTTCAAAAACCCTATTTTGCTTTCTATGTAATCCTGAAATCACCACAGATGGTCTCCGCTATGACTTCCCTCTCCTTTGCTACCACTTCCCCTGGAGGCCAGGGATCTTGGGCAGCTTTTCACTGCCGGGTCCACACGCCTAACACACTGGGGCCTGCCCAGCAGGCACTGAGATGAAACTGTAGCATTCACTCAACACATGCTAATTGGACACTTCCGTGCTGACATCATGTGACATGTAGGAAGTACAAAGAAGCAAAAGGAAGCCCCCATCTTTGTCCTCATGAAGTTGATATTTAATCAAATAGCCATTCTCTGGCCATCCGTACATAAATAAATGTCAAATTATACCCAAGAACTGGTCCCTCTCAGTTCTGTTTTCTGCTTTCTAAATTCCCATTCCCACTGCTTCCATTCAGATATTAAAATCACCTGTATCTCTGCCTCTCTCCTTCACCCTCCAACTCTTTTCCCAAAACTAAAATACAAGTTTGATGTCGTGTTCTTCCTTGACATCTGTCACAAATTCCATAGCTCTCAAAAAGTGGACTCCTTTAGGTAATAGATGACCCGCTCCTCTTCTTCCCTTCCTTTCCACAATCTTCTTCTTTGCACTCCATGCTCCAATTAACATAAATTGCGCTCTTAAGGATTGAATATCTGGTTCCTCCTTCCTGAAAAATCTTTCTTTACCCTTTGTTACTCATATTTACTCATTTTTATGGCTCAGTAGATATAATCTCCTCCACAGAGCCTCTTATTAGCCTACTCAGACTGCCTTACCCATCCTTCTTCGGTATTCTCTTAGCCAAAAAGAAACAAAGTTGCATATAGTGTAATTGTTGATTTACTTCTCTCTCCCAGTGGTAGGCTGCAAGTTCCTTTGTGGGAGAAGGTCTTCTTTCTGTCTGTCTCCATTGCCGAGAGGGGTAGGAAGGATGTAGCATGGATGAAAGGATAGTTGGGGGGGGGTGGACAGATGGATGACTGCTTGACAAAACTAAGTCTATAATGGTATTCAACAACACAGCCTCAAACATAAAATTAAGAATTCTGTCTTAGTTACTTTTCTCTCATTGCTTAGACAAATAATCAACATTCAAACTTAAGGAAGAAAATTTTTATTTAGCTCATAGTTTGTGGACGTTTTGACCCATAATTAGCTGGCTCCATGGCAGAGAACCATCCATTCATGGCAGAAGACAGAAAAAGGTGAGAGAGAGAGAGAGAGAGAGAGAGAGAGAGAGAGAGAGAAAGAGAGAACTTTCCTTTCCTTATACTGTATGCAGGCTACCAGGATACCCACCCTAAGAAAGGTATAGTGTTCACACACATAATCCCAGCACTGGACCATGGATCAATCACAAACTCTAGATCCGGCCACCTCTGCAAAGCCTGCCCCATGACTGCCTGTGGGTTTAGGGAGGCCCTGTGGGCCCAACCCTTATCAAATGTGCATATGAACCCAAATGCCAGTGAAGCCCATTTTGAATGTTCTAAACAATATGGCAGTCAGTGCTCAGCAATTTGGTCACACATTTACTTTGTGGAGAGCAATCTTAAGAGAAAAATAAAAGAAAATAGTGTCAGCTACCAGTAGTCCTGTGTTTCAGATGTGGGAAGATCAGGCAAGACAGCAATTCCATCATCAGACTGAAAACCAACTGACATCATTTCTACCATGAAAGAAATACTGATTCAAAAGTGATAACATCTCCTAGTTTTTATGATGAAAGTTTGTAAGTGAAAAAGAAAAGGTGTGGCTATACTGTTTTTGATGGAAAGTACAAGGAATTACTTGCCAGTCAGAGTACTGTATCATGTTTTTATTATGCGCATATGTATTAAATGTTTATACCAATGTATAAAGTGTAGTACAGGCTGCCATTTACTGTGCCAAATGGGCAAATACTGCTGTCCTAGAAAAATTCACTGTTCCCAGGGAGGAGGAACAGAAGAGCATGAATATCATTGTCATTGAGTATCTAAGAACCTGCTTACAATTAGAAAGTTGTTGGCTATAAGTAGCCATTATGGAGAGATCAAGGATATATCAAAAGTATGGAAATATGTTATGACAGAATTTGAACTGTGAACTTGATTGGCTTCCAAGCCGTTTGGGGGATGAGTAGGGCTCATATCTGGGTACATGTGGGTGAGTTATAGAGATTTGACTTCAAGTACTATATTCGATCCCTGGCCATGGCTCTCTGGCACTGTTCCCCTGCTCTCATTCTGGCCTTCCATAACTGACCTGCCTTAGAGCTAGCTGACCATGGACTCAATACCCTGAAACCATCAGCCAGATTAAACCTCTTCTCTACGTTATGATAGATATCGTGTCTCAGTGCCAAAAAACTGACTAACACAAATCATCCCTACATGTTTTATCTGGAACTATTTGAGAAGGGTGACTGTTTCCCTCAACAAACATATCGGAAGCAACTCACCTTATCTAAAAGTGGCTGCCTGTTTCTATATCCCCAATGCAAGTATGGATGCACTAGTGGTGGCCTGGGCAGTGGCTTTAGCCATCGGTAGGCCCTGTGTCCAATGTTCAGCAAGTATTCATTAATTACTACTAAATTTACAGCATCAGGCTAAGGTGATCTGACAGAAAGGAGACAATAGGAGCTTTCAGGATTCAACAGTAACAGGCACCAACCAGGTTCCAGCAGTCAAGGCTGTAAGGCCCTTCTGAGCATCAGAATAAGCAAGTTCCTGAAGACATTTCCCCATATATTGATCACAAAGTGAGACTAAACTTCTGATCAAAAATTTCGGTCACCTCATAAAATGCATATGGATAGTCCTGGAAAATGAAAATATCAAAACATTATTATAAATCTAAATACTACTGTATATACAATTACTCTCTTGCAGTTTTGTTTTGAAGTTCATTTAAGAGAATAATGCCTGGATACATAGTTTCTACCAGAACTTAAGAAAAACATTGCAAAGATTGCAAACATTGCAAAGCTAGTTTAGAATGTATAAGCATAGCTAGCTGTCTGAAGGCCCCAGAGGGTACATTTGTGATATTTAAAGGGCTTGATGTTTAGAATGCAAGAAAAATTACCTTTTTAAGACCAAGCATTTTATATTAGAAGTTTTATTTTCAATTTTTTAACTACCAACTACATACCCCGCAGAAGAATTCAGCAAATGCATTATGTTTTCTCCATTCTTTTCATTTCTAGGGATATATTCTAATCCTGGAAGCAAGTTAGCATGTCAGAGAGATACTACTAACTCCAAAAAAATTTCCTGGCTTTTACTTTAAGTAATTACACATTTATTTGCATTTCCAGTTTGTTTTTATGGCCAACTCTGCCGGCCCTGGGGGTGGGGCTGGGAGTGGCGCAGCACGTGGTGCTGGGGATTGAACCACGGTCCCTGCTGTTGCCTAAGCAGGTACTTTAGACCACTGAACCACCTTGTCGGCCCCTTGTTCTGTTTTGTTTTAGCTTTCAGTTGCTTTAGTAAAAGTAATACTAAAATGTTAAAAAAACAAACATTATTATAATATATCATAAAACACATAATAATAACCAGGCTTCATAATGGTGTTATTTAAAGCAATCTTTCATTTCACTTAGCTTCAAAATTAATTGGTTAGCATGGAATATTATTTCTACATTAGAGCTCCTTTGGCAATTATTGTTTGTTGTCAAAGTTCCATTAAACTCCCATGTTTGAAATGATGAATGTGCTCCTCTGTTGATTACTGCTTATGATTCCACGGGTTATTCTTAAAATAATAGTGTTCTTAATAATGTCCATTGTTTGCCACACATTTTCCAAACAACTAAGCCTTGAAAAGTTCATATATATATATATATATATATATATATATATATATATATATGGCCTATTTTTTTCATATTATTTGGGACATTGATATAAATAAACTAGTTTAGCAAGTACCTGAGTACAGAAAACATTACAATTTCCTTGCTTTTGTGGTAGTGAGGTTTACATACAAGACCTTGCCCTGAGCTGTATTGGCAGCCCTATTGATTTATAGATTGATCAATCAGTTTAGTTAGTCATCCCTTCATTCATTCATCCATTCATTTGAGATACTGTCCCCCTAAGTTGCTAATTTTGCGAGCCAGAGCTCAAATTTGTGATCCTCCTTCCTCAGATAAAATTTTTTTTTCAAAAATCACAGTTGAGTTTTATTACAACTTCTTTATTCAATAGCCTTCTACCTTCTAATATTCTTTTTACTTTGTATGTATAGTGAAACTTCAACAACAGAGCTACTTAAGCACTTTATCTGTTCTAGCATCTGCAGCTTGGTTTTCTAAGTTTCCAATCCGGAAGTGGAATCAGATCCATGAGTAACAACCACATTATAGTTCACTGATATCAAATGGACAAGTCAGCCTAATTCCCTCAGAAAATTAGGGAAGGAATTAAGTGGCTTGAGGTAGATGAAACACATCATAAGGAGCTATTGCGGAAGGTTGGAAATTGAAGGATCCAAAAACATTAAGCTAAGAAGTGAAAAAATCAGGTACAGTCCCATTTATGAAGCCAGTCTGAGGGATATAGAACTGAGGAGACCATGTCCATTGCCAAAAAGCCATAAGAAAGAACTTAATGACAGTGAAGTGGAGAAGTGAGACTCTAGATATACTTGGGAGAAAGACTAATAACACTGCAGTAAATAATCGAGCTTGAATTGCGAGACTGAATGAAAATGAAACCTGACAGTGACTCAGTAACTGCTAGCATAAAAGGCTTAGTGCTTGGTTCTTGGTAGTTGGGTGAATGGTTGCATGATAAACATATAGAAAATCTTTGACAAAATTTGGCAAGATAGTAGGAAGATTCTAGCAGAAACAACCTGTGAACTAGTTAAATTTTAATGAAATGAGCTGATAAAAAAAATCCAAATGATAAGGATGTCCAGACACCAGAGAGAGGTTCGGAGTTAGGTGGTTTTGGAGTCAGACCATATAGTTCATTAAGCCCAGAGTGATCAATGACATATTCTGAATTGCTAGCTACAGAAGAATGATTTAATTTATTGACATAAACCAACATGATGAGATATATTATGATGCTATTCATAATTTAATTTTGCACAAATGCTCAGAGAATATCAACTCAAATAAAAGTAGAGTGCAAAATTACTGTACAGTAAAAATTCAAATAAACAGAAAAAATAACTGCAAAAACTGGAAGGAAAAGTATTAAACAGCTATAAGATCCATATTAGGGTAAAATTTTTATGTTGGCTTTTCCTTTTTATATGTAACTATATTTTATCAGTTTTCTATGGAATTCCTTAGACTCAGTTTAGGTAAAGATGCTTGCTTAGAGATGTGTTAGCTAAATTTAGTTTAAGGAACCAGATAAGAAATACTCCAGTGAAAGCTCCCCAGAGAAGTCTTGTGGGTGCGATGCTGAGGAATATGGTGTATAAAGGAACTGTAAGCAGTTAAGGGTTGTTGAAACAAAGCATTATGGTGGGGATGGTTGACAGGAAGTGAGATGGGAAAATGTGGTTGCAATACACAGGTCTACTATACTAAAATTCTTCCCCTGGGATTTTGGGAAGTTGTTAAAGAACTACACAGGCAACACTTTCTTTTGCTGTGGCTGCCATACCAAAGTGTCATAGACTGGTTTCCTTAAACAGAAGAAATTGATTTTCTTACATTCCTAGAGGTTAGAGCTCAAAATCGAATTGCCAGCAGTGCTGATTTCCCCTGAGGCCTCTCTCTTCGGTTGGCAGACCGATACTTCCCTGCATCTTCCAACAAGAGATGGATTGGCAAGTTCTGCCATAATCCAGGTAAAACAGACTTACTGTGTCAAACAATGTTGGCAGAGATGAAGTGCAAAGGATCAGCTACAGAAATACTTGGGAACTAGACCAACAAAGTTTAAGGTTATCTTAATGTTAGAGACAAGTGGAAGGAGTGGATGAGTCACCTAGATCTGCAGACGTCTACCTCGGATGGCCCAGTAGACGGTGACACTATCAGCGAAAGTTGAAAAGTGATCCAAAAGTAAAGAGCTGGTTTGGAGGGGAAGTAGATCCTATTGAAGTGGCCAGAATAAACTCAGACGCAAGAATCTAAAGTTCAAATGCCAATAATTGGCCTGAAAGTCTAGATGTGGGATTCATTAGTACCTTCATTATTTTGAAACCCTAGGGGCAGATTTTCATAGGCTCAGTGATAAACATAACAGATTTAGAGGAAGGGAAAAGGAACATTTGCTAGACAAGCTGAGAAGGAGCCCATGAAGGAAACAATAATGTGTGAAGGGAAACAGTGTGTCATTTGTCACAGAAGCCAAGAGAGCTTTGCTGAAGGGAATAATCAGTAGAAAAGAACAAAGAGACCCTAAAGACAAAGACTTATTGTGGTTGGATTTGGAACCAGAAGATTTTGAACATGGATACCTAATAGTCATCCTCTGAACTGTTCTGTGCTAGACAAGAGCTAAAATATATCGTGTGCTATATGTCATTTTTATTCTCAAAATAATAAACTAGGAAATGATCACTATCTTTAATTTGCAGAATATAAAGATAGTAACACAAAAAAAGTCAAGTATCTCATCTAATAGAAGCCAAAGGATGATCTATGGATCAAATACCAGAACGCTTTCTGTATCATAAAAGCTGAGAAATAGAGGAGCCTGAAAATCAGTACAATGAGACTATGAGTGTATGATGGACAGAAATTAATAGACTTCCCTTTATAGAAAAAAGTGGAAGAGGATCATGACAACTGATTTTGATCCTTGCCAAGTCCTATCACTTCCTATTGCTGTAGCCCTCGTACCCTGCATTGTCTATCGGCAATCGATGCTCAGTATGCTGTGGTCCAATGAGCTAGAAATGAGCTTTAGCCTTAGGTGGCTGGTGCAGTGGAAAATGAGGCAGAGGGAGAGGCGGAATGCACACATCTGAAGAGCGAGTAGCTGGTAAAGAAGAGAACCCAGAAAGAGGGAGGAGAGAAAAACTTAGGAAGCCACATCATCCATAGGAGAGCGTGACAGAGCCTAGGATCCAGTGGATAAGTAGGACCTTCGACTGAGTAAAGGAAAACATGCTTTTTATCAGTTGAACAAAAAGTGTGACTTAGGCTCCAGTGTATAAACATGCCCAGAAGTATTCTCAGGCTCGTTGTGGACAAGATATGATGGTCTACATGCTATGTACCTTATGACGGCCTATCTACTACATATTTTCTAATCCGTAAAAGTATTTTCACTTACTAAAGCATATCTCTGTCAACTCTACCTAAAATTATATTCATTTTTAAAATTTTATTACTTTTAATAAGAAATGGCAGTGAGTTACAAAACACGTTAGTAGGACAGCCACAATAATTAATACAATGCATATTGCTGTCTTCATAGTAGGTGTTCAGAGTATAAGATGCAGACATTATGACTTTTCTAAATACTGTTGATACACATATTTCTTCTCAATGAGCTAAGATAAAGTAGTTGTATGCATAGTCCAATATTCCAGAATAGTAGAGGGTTATCAGCAGAGCTGGCAATGCCAGAAGATGTTGATTTGAATCTCTTTTACAGC
The DNA here is from genome assembly GCA_004027025.1 of Myocastor coypus. Taxonomy (NCBI): domain Eukaryota; kingdom Metazoa; phylum Chordata; class Mammalia; order Rodentia; family Myocastoridae; genus Myocastor; species Myocastor coypus. The sequence goes on from PVJA010001320.1 coordinate 88,914, forward strand.
TCAGCACACTAATCTGGCTTTACTTTTTATGCCTCATAGTTAAACTTTTCTGCTGGATGGTAAAGGCCAAGTTAAAGCAAGACCTATAGAACAAAACAGGTAACTTTTGTATCTGACAAGGTCAGTCAAATCCCCTCAGGATTTACCTTGAAATCACGTATAGCATCTTGTATAGCTTTTGTCAATTTCAGCCATCTGGATGAGTCACAGTCATTGCTTGACCGGTTTGCTCTCTGTGAGAGCCTGAGAGAATGTTTTCTCTCTTAGGTGACTCTCCTTAGGTACACTATACCTTGTCGATCCCTTCCTCTGTGGCCCCATAATTTCCTTGAACAGAAAATTGGAGACACCATTGAATTATAGGAAGTTAACACAGTGGAGCCAATGCAGCACTTAGGATGACAGTGAACTACTTCTTGGTCATCTCTAGCCCAGCTCCCAAATATTTCCAAGGTACTGATTCAAATTTCAGGTGAATTTCATTTTACTATTATGTTAAAGTGTCCTAATTCTCCATTGGAATTTTCCAAATAAAGGCTGTCCTCTCTAAAATTATAACATTTTTGTTTTCCTCTAATAATTGTAATGCAAAATTTATCTATTGTTTTGTCTTATTGAATATGTTCTACTAAATAAAAAGTTATCAAATCTACAATACAAAAAAAAAAAAAAAAAAGAGGACCGGGCGGAATGGCTCAGTGGTCTAAAGCGCGTGCTTGGGAAGGCTTGGGCGGCTTCAGGGACCGCGGTTCAATCCCCGGCGCCACATGCTGCGCCAGTCCTGCCCTCGGAACGGGCTGAGCCGGCCATAAAGATGAGTGAATAAGCCGGGCGTGGTGGCGCACGCCTGTAATCCCAGCACTCGGGAGGCTGAGGCAGGAGGATCAGTGCAAGTTCGAGACCAGCCTGGGCTACCAAAGTAAGCTCAAGGCCAGCCTGAACTGCATAGCGAGACCCGGTCTCAAAAAGACAAAAAAGAAAAAAAAAAAAAAAAAAAAAAAAAAAAAAAAAAAAAAAAAAAAAAAAAAAAAAAAAAAAAGATGAGTGAATAACCAAACAGAGGTTCTGAAACAAGAATATATATATATATATATATATATATATATAAATAAAATTCTTTAAAAACATTTTTAAAAATAGATAAATAAATAAATAAATAAAAGAAGTGTGACTTTGGACTAAATGTGTAAAGACACATAGGAAGTTGCTTCATTTCCCAGACACCCTTCTCGTAGTAAATCCTGATGTGGAAGAACAGTTCACCACTCCCAGGAAATTACTTACTTTAAAGTTTTCAGTTCCCTATACCTAGAATTTGCTATTTTCATTTCACAGTAAGTTTCTGACTGAAAAATGAAAAGCCAAAAGACAGATATTCTCAGAATTATTTCTTGAAAAATATATAAAAAAGAATTATTTCTTGAATTTTCCACATGGATTCCTTTTATTCCTCTGCACTCTACTCATTCTTTGTTCTTGGGGAGATTTCAAAGTGTCGACAAGTAACCTCCCATTCACTTATCAAGTTCATGGAGAATACCTTAACTTATCCCCAAGATATTTCAAAATGTTATGATATACTCTAGAATAAAGACATTTGAAAAGGTGATTCAGTTTGAATACAACTGCATTTACTAGGGCTGACGAGATAGCTCAGCTGACTAAGCTCCTGCTTAGGTAAGCACAGGGACCTGGGTTTGATCCCCAGTACTTCACGTAGCGTCAGTCCCACTGTTGGGCTTGGTGAGCTGGCAGCTGAGTTCAGGCATTGTGATGTGTGCCTGTAATCCCAGCTTCAGGGAGGCTGAGACAGGAGGACCACTGAGTCTGAGCTGCACAGTGAGACACTGTATCAAACATATAATTTTTTTTTAATTTACCTTTACTAAATCTGCCTTTTACAAGTAAAGATATATAGTTTAAGTTTTCTCACTGGTTAGTTGAGGTCTACGCTGGCCAATGACTCCATTTTATAATAACACATTCTTAATTCATTGAGTTTCAATGATCTCATACTTCAAATGATGTATAGATTGCAAACATTTATACAATATATTTAAAGATTAAAAGGTACTTTGTCTATGAAAACTTATCTATTGATCACACTGATGTGTAAAGAAAATGTTTTGTACTCGTACCCTATCTTCAAGATCAAACCATGTGCTGTAAGTGTAAGTGGTGTTGAATTTTCATCCCACGGTGGGATGAAATATTGACTGCTGTGCTGCTAGATTCTTTTGTTCTAGAATAATCTATGTGAACTATAAGAAGGACAGTGATAAGAAAGGAAGATGTGAAACAAAACACTAAAATCTAATAGCTCTCAGTTGTAGCAGCTATAGTTGCACATCAAAATTATTCAAAGACAATGCATAATTACTCTCAAATTTTAATGTGTACTACATCTATGTAGCATTATTCATATCTAGTTTATGAAATCTAGTCAGATATTTCAATTATAAAGAGATAATTTGTAATATTTTTCACATAATGTTATTGTCCACATATTATATATGTATACCCTTTTAAATAACTGTTGTTATGTACAAAAATGAATAAATAAAACCAAAAGCTCTAGCACATTTTAAAAGATAAAATGTCCTCACCAAGCATCTGTTTATGTGCTGCTGTCAGCTACACTTGCACAGATGGATGATGTGTTTGGTCTCTGCATTTCCAGCATGCCTACAGAGCCCTTCAACTTTCAGAGCATTTGCTAAGTTTTATCAATGTAATTAATAATCACATGAATCTAAGACCATTTCTTATCTTTGAATACAAATGTGCTTTAAGATTAATGTGCACTAATTTGGGTGTGTGTAAAAATATTGTAATCAAATATTATATTTCCATTTTTAATTGAAAATTCATAAAGTCTCTAGATGGAGCAGAGAAATTTCTAAGACAACTAAGGTATTTGATCATTATTGAACATTATGTGTAACTATAATTTCATTTATGTGGGAAATCATTTGCTGTGTGTTTTGCAAGTTCAGTGCATCCTATTTTAAAATTATTATATGTTAATGAAACTGTAGTACTTAATTTGAACAAAATTAAGTACATCAAAAGTTGTGAAGAAAATAAGCATAAGTCACTCACTATCACATATGATTGGTGGCTTTCCTTAGAAAAATCAAGAGAAAAATGAAAGAAACAGCATGATTAACTGACTCAGAATGGCTCCTGCTGAAAATGTATATTCAATAAGAACCTGTCACAATTTGTGATTTGTCACTCTTCACTATATCAAATATAACTGATTCAGGTGCACACGCAGCAAAAGTGACTATAAAACTGCCAGATTTTTAAATAAAAATATGGTTTCTTAACTGCCTTAATTCCAGATAGCTGTGGTACATTACTCTGAATTATGGCTGTGTTTCCAGAAATGATAGTTCTATGAAAGATTTTTTCAAATATATACTTATTATGTTGCTTAAAACAATTTCTTCAAGATGCAAATTATACATGTTTTTATTAAAAGAAGAAACCCAGACAAAGATATTAATTAAATAAATTAAATGGAAAAATAAATGGAAAGAGAATGTGTTTACAAACCAAAACACTCTTTGAATCAAAATTTTTCCAATGTGATGAGATGTGTGTGCTCTTCTGTCCGGTGTTCACCGCTATAGACCCACACACACATGTATCATTGATGTCTCTTGGTGACGTACTTCACATGTAAAGTCTCTTAAGCATTATAAAAACTTAAGCTAAATGTGATTGTAGCACATGCGAAGAAAGTTTTTATAGACTGTGGGATAATTTCAAATACTTGTCATTTTCAAAGAAACAAAGATTATCATTGAAACCCATGCTAAAAATATCACTGGGTCTGATCTAAACCCGTCTTAAACAGTAGTCATCAATCATGCTAGCTATTGTAGAACAGAGTTAATTTGAATGAGCAAAACTTGCCTTGGAAGTTTAAGCCAGCTATTTACGTAACAATGGCTTATCATTGAATGATCATCACGTGAAAGTTCTCATTGCTCCTGTCTGGAATTATGCTTTTTTTCCCCCATGAGATCCAATTCCACTCTGCTTTTCATTTTTAGTTTCTATTTCATCTAGTATTTCCTTTTCTATTCCTATGCTGTACCTCTTTACAAACCATTATTTAAAACCATCATTTTACAAAATCACATTAAATCCAGTAAACTTTCTGCTTCCCTGTCTGTAGACCAAATCGATAATTATTTTAGTCACCTTCTGCATTAGGCGTTCCATCTTTGGGGCATTGAAATTGATTTTTCTCATCTTAGCATCTGAAGATCCAGTGTCCCTTTGCCCAATCGCCTGAGACTATACAGTGAAACCTACAGCAGAGGATGTGGAGACAGCAGCTTTTCGGGCACCAGAAATGGCAGCGTCAGGATCACCAGCACGAATAGACATTGGCGAGGTAGTTCTCCCAAACTGTACCATGAAACCAAACATTTTTGGTGTGCTGCCTGCTGATGGGGGCTGCCTCCTCCCTGCCCAGTGTGGACAAAATGTTTGGTCTTTGTTTACACTTCAGACTGACATTCCCGACGAGTCTAGAGAGACCTGTTTTTTGTCCCAAGTGTATTGATAAATTTCAATAAATATGAAATTGTATCAGTCTCACAAAAGCACTAATATCTATATTTTTATCAAATTTATTTCACTATTTGTTACATACAGCTAATGTTGCATATAATTGTGTATTTTTAAAATAGAACAAGATAAATTGTCATTTAAAAAAAATCATCCTAATGCAGTAAGAGAATTGCTGTAGTCTGTCAAATTCATCCGAGACTCAATGTGGTTGCCTGCTTTCTCTCCCGGATAGTGTTCCATTGTAAATTTATTTTGCAAAATGAAAGATTATTCCCAGATGGCCCCAGGTCACAATAAGAAAAGCCACTGACTGATTGATTTTCTCTGTCCTTTCATCTTATGTAATTTAATGTGGAACAGTTATTTTGTAGCTGTAAAACACATTTGCTAATTAACCACATTGGCTTTATTTGTATAGTTCAATGGCTGATAGAATTTCAATTTGCACACAGAATAAGTCTCCATGAAGATGTTTTTACAAAGTCAAAAAAACAGTGGACACAATGGGAAATTTTACTTTGAACAATTGAAGCATCTGGCTTAAAAGTAGAGTGCATTTCTTATAGAAATCTAACGCCCAGGGCACCATCGCATACTTACCTACTCCAATTCTGCTCTGGGAAAGAAAAGAAAGAAAAAAAGACTTTGTATCCACTTTATTGGAGATATCACTTGACTAAATGCAATTGAAAAGATTATTTTATAAGAGAGCTATATGGAGTTTAGTAGCTTATCCTATATTTTGATTTTATTGCATTGAACTATTCAGGAAACAAACTACAATATCTTGTGCAAAATATATACTAGAACGCCAAAATGCGTTTGTCTGGATATTTCTAGTCTATCACGAGCATTTTAACTGTATGAAATATATAAAATATGAATTTATGACTTTGGATGTATAGACCTTTGTGTAAAACACATTTGCATATGAAAATGGAGGTTTATTATTTTGTTAAAACTGTGTAAGTATTGATTTTTTTCCCATTAATACTTAGTTCCCAGTGTAGAAATCGACTTGGTCATGTTCAGACATTGTATTTTAGCTGTGTCTTTTTTTAGCTGTATCATATGCCGACTTCTGTCATTTTCACATAGAAAGATGTGCCATACAAAAACCATACCCTAAAAATGTGTTGCTGTTCTAAGAATACAAAATATCATCTCTACTGCTTTAAAACAAATTATATTATTTTAGTGTCATTTTATAGCATGTTCTTATGAATTTTCAAGGCTTTTCAAATAACATCAATACTAAGCTACCTAAAATTTAACTTAAACCTTATTCAAAATATTTGACTTAAAAGTAGCTGTAGAAATAAAAAATATTGCAGGTCTATCTGGATAATATTCCAAGTAAGAAACCAAACTTTGCACTGTTAAGGCCTAAAAGTCATACAAAGCTGTGACTAAGTCTATAGCCTAGTGCAGCCCATCGGATAATGCTATTGTTGTCCTGATTATTCCCATGAGCGCTGTGGACTTTCTGTTCTCATGAGAATGTGTGGCAAGAGAAAAACTGTACATGGAAGATGAAGGAAGCTTCCCTTAATGAAAGGAAATTACCTGGTAACTTCAGTAACTGTTGGCAAAGCTGAGGTGGCTTAGGACTGCATCTGCGGAAGTACCTATGCCACTAAGAAGTTAAATGGAATAGAATTCTCAACTCATACTTACCCGCTGTCCTAGATGCTTGTCACAATGTCCCAGCAAGTGTGGGTGGCAGCAGGTTCATTGGTCTGTGCTTTCTAGTCCTTTATTCTCAGAGAATACCCATATTAACTTTCCAAAATATTGTGTTCCTTTCATAAAGTTACACTTTGAACTTTAGATATTTTTAAACTGTATGAAATAGTAAAGAGCAAGAAATGTGCTTATTCGTAGTTGTTTTCATTGAAATGGTAATTTCTATCGCACTATGTTTTAGACATCTATTGACTAATGAGTATCAAGGACATATGTATTAAACCTGAACTTGGCTAAGCATATTCAGTAAAGAAAGCCAGCCAAAATAAATGCCCCCTTAATAAGAAGTCCCTGTTATTCACTCATTCGCCAGTTTAACAAGCAAAACAAAGCTCTTCCCTCAGTCTTAAAATTAGACCAACTCCCAAGAACTGAGGCATGATGTGAACAATATATGAGGTCTGACCAAACTATTGGGGTGTGAGGGGACGTAGGAGGTGTGAACAAGTTTGTATAAAGCCTTACGGACACTTCCTTTCTATAGTAAAAGACAAACTGTCATTGATCGCCCTCAAAATCCTCCTCTCTGCATGGCATATGCCTATCCCATTGTTCTTGCTGCTTTCTGCAGCAGCTCTGGAATCTTCTTTCTTGAATGTCAGTATTGCATTGTCCTGGCTGTCTTGATGTCCTGAATTGATTTGAAATGTTTTCCTTTCATGATCATTTTGGCTTTGGGGAAGTGAGAAGTCGTGCAGTGCCAGGTCTTGGGAGCACATGCATGCAGATGCAGCGATGGGCTGCGGCCTGCGGCCTTTCCTTGGGCTGGCACGCAGCAGCAGCAACATTCGACATGATTTTTAACATCTCCAAGAGGATTGCCAGAACCACTTCAGAAAGTGTCAAGGATGATGGAAAAGGCACATTTTGAAGAGAAGAGTAGTATTTGGAGGGCGATTACTGGCTGTGTACCTTTTACTGTCACAATTGTTAAAAATTTAAATGCATGTGTCTTACTAAATTGTCCATCAAAATCACCTCAACAAGTCATAAAGTCAGTTTTTAATGGGCCTTGTAGGTATCGCAGAGAACAGAATACATTTTCTCTCATGTTTCTCAGCAGTCACAGGTTTCTGAAGTTTGTTAAGAATTTCATGTTTAGACTCTATCATCTGTATATATTTGTTTGTACCAAAACTTACCAATTAAATTTTCTGCCTTTTGTTTCTTCTGAATCAAATCAACTCTTTCTGGAGCAAAACTGCCACCTAAATGTTTCCACCAAATGTTGTGATTATTCCATAGAATTCCTCGTCAAAACACGACTTAAAGGAAGCATATACATAATCTATTTCATTTTGTATCACTTGTTTTGCCCTTACCAATGTAAGCTAGGTAAAGATTGGTCATTTCACTTATTAACAAACACAAAAATAAAATCAGTAGAACAAAGTTATGGCATCTGAATATTCTGTGTAAAATGACAAGTTCAGAACAAAAGCGATTAGAACAATTGAGGATGTAAATTCTATTATGGTTCAGTTTTTATGAGTGATAAAATCTGTACAGCAAGTAATTCCCCCAAACCCCTTTTCCCCAGTACACACAACTTGTTTTGATTTCAGCTATGTTTTGTAGGTAAGATAACATCTGAAATCCAAACTCTTAATCACTTTTCTGCTAGAGCAAATTTTGGAGAAAACGCACGTCTGTAATGCAATCCAGGGCCGCAGACACAAGGCGAGGGCTGGCTTCCCATTCAGCACCGTGATGAACCCTGGAAGCTCCAGTGCAAGGAGCCCCAGCTGTTCGACAGCTGCAATCGGGTGAGGCATACGCACGTGTGCATGAGGATGTGACCAGAGCACAGGACCGTGCAGATCCAACAGGGCCCCACAGGGAGACCCGGATGACCTTAGACCCCAGCTAGTGCGGTGACCTCCAGGTAAGAAGCCACAAGAGAGGTGATGCCCAAGGAGACTTTTCAACCATCAATTGGAATTTAAAAGTGGCAGAAAAAGTGTTTCTCACAGGGGGAAACATCACGCGAGGTTGAATGTGTAAAATGGCACACACGAAGAAGGAAGACGGAGCAGAGATTATGAGGAGACTTTCAAGAGGTTTTCAGCAGCAGCAGCAGAATGACAAGTCCAATCTCTGAGTGATGAGGTGTTATTCACAAAGAAACCACAGGCACCCTCCATGGTGAAAAAGCAAAGAGCAGAAATCTTTCCTGCAATGCATATTTTTAAAAAGCTCCATTAATGCATGAAAGAGATAACAATGCATATAATAACTGTACGAAAGACACAGTGAAGGCTATGATCCAATATTACTTTTTGTAAATGTATAAAGCTGTACAGTAATTCTCAGCACAATCCAGTGCAGGTCATTTTCGTCAACTCTCGCCACAGTTCCTCCTGTTCACTCACAGTCAGCCTCCATTCCTGTTTTCTTCCCTACCCTAGCTCCTCCTCCCCGACTACCCATCTGCCCTTTCGGCACATTTCAATCAGAAGGAATGACAGTCTTGAGTGTCTGGCCTCTCTCATTTAGCCTCACGTTTCTGCGGCTTCTGCCAGGTTGTTGTTACACAGACACGGCGGAAATATTCCATTGCCAAAGAGCCTCTAAATACTGAGGACAGATGTGGGAAAAAGGATTTCATGTGTAAGGGCCCAAGGAGCAGAGTAAACCGGGTATTCAGGGCCTGCGACAGAGAGGATAAGCTGCCAGGGGAAGAGAGTTCAGTTGTGGTAATAGTCAGCCTAGGGGCTTCATGAGGAAGCTGGACGTGACGGAGCACGTGCTCAGGACCTTAAACAGAGATCGTGGGACACAAAAAATAAAGGCGTGCACCATGCAGAAGGAGAGGAGCACACTATTAGATTTCTGTAAATGTGGGGAACAACCTTACTGGGCAAATTGCCATGTAGGGCCTGCAGTTCTCTATGTTTTCTTGACAAGAGAGGTCATATTGTAGGAGCAAATGTGGAACTCAGGAAGCCTAATCCTCATCATCGGGCCTGGAGAGGATCAGCACCATGACAGTGGAGGTGAAGATGAGTCATTTTTAAGAGAGAAATTCAAAGAGCTTGCACTAGAGCATAGTTTGTTCTTGGCATAGCTGGGGAAGATGTTGATCAAATCAAACTTCTTCCGGATTATTCCTTAAATCTTGTCTCACTCTATGGCTGTACGATTAGATTTTAAAAGGATTCCCCTGACAGGGTCATGTTTAGAAGCAGCTGGTAAAGAATGACAGTGCCAAAGTAAAGTATCTCACACACTTATATGTCTGTTTTTGACTGACGGTAGTCTACTTCTTTGTATCAGTTTGAGAAAGACACAATCCACACGTTAAAGTCAGGATGAAGATGTTCCAGGTTCCCAAGCCCAGATTCTCTTCCCCATACTGCCACGGGGCTTCAGACATGATTTGGCTAAACAGTTACATCAAAGGTCTGCTCCATGGACCTCTGTGAAGCGGGGACTGTCTCACTCATCAGTGTATCTCCAGTGGTTAGAAAAGTGTCTAGAACAAAGTTAGATGTGTTCAGACTAAGTGCCTGCTTAGGCAAGAGCAAGGACTGGGCTTGATCCCCTGCACCACAGGTCATGCCGGCTCAGCCCCAGGCATGCTGAGCCAGCCCCAGAGACTGGGCGTAGTAGCACATGCCTGTAATCCCAGTATAGGGGGGGTCACTATGAGGCTGAGCTGGGTAGTGACACCTTGTACCAAATATATATATATATATATATATATATATATATATATATATATGTATAAAACAAAGTTATATGCACTGAATGGATAGAAGAGACGTGGTCATCAAGGGAAATGCAGTTTCCTACCAAGTATTTAGTACTCGCACTTGTGCAAAAACATAATGATAATGTTAAAAGACACTCTGTAGCTATCCCTTAGTATCTATCCCAAGAATCATTTTCGACTAAACTCCCTGGGAGCCAGGCACCATGGAACATGCCTATAGCCCTCACTGAGAAGGCAGAGACAGTAGGAGTTCTTGAGCCCAGCAGTCCCAGGCCAGCCCATGCAAGAGCAAGAATGTAACGAAAAACCAACCAACAAACAGAAAAGCACATCCCTGTGGACCAGCCTGTTTACATGTCATTAGCCTTCACCGAGCCACGACATGTTGAAGAGTCCTTATCCAAAATACATGGAAGAAGTCTTAAGTTTAGAAGTACTTTCTTGTTTGGATTTTGAAAATTTTCTGAATAATGAGAGAGCCTGAGAATGGGAACCGATTACAAACATGAAACTCGTTTATGACATATGCGTGCCTTGGACAAATAGGGTGCAGATAATTTTGTATGTTTTTTTCTAAGTTTTGCCTATAACTCATGATATGTAGTCAGGTAGAAATTTCTCCTTGCAATATCGTATTAGTGTTCACCAAATTATGGGTTTTGGAACACTGTGGATTTTTGAAATGGGGACAATCAACATGTGGAACATGGTGAGTTGAAACTGCTGGTGTCATGTAGCTAGGACGTATATCATTATAAGTTTCACTTCTTTTTTTCTTTTTTTTTTTTTTTTTTTTTTTTTTTTTTTTTTTTTTTTTTTTTTTTTTTTTTTTTTTTTTTTTTTTTTTTTTTTTTTTTTTTTTTTTTTTTTTTTTTTTTTTTTTTTTTTTGTCTTTTTGAGACAGCATCTTGCTATGCAGTTCAGGCTGGCCCTGAGCTCACTTTTGTAGCCCAGGCTGGTCTCGAACTCGCACTGACCCTCCTGCCTCAGCCTCCCAAGTGCTGGGATTACAGGCGTGCGCCACCACGCCCTATAAGTTTCACTTCTATTTAAACAGCTAAGACACCAAAAGCTCAGAGAGAAGAGGAAGACAAACAACGGAACTAAACCCAACTAGGAAGTCTTTATACAGCAAAGGGAAAAGTCAACAAGAGAAGGAGCAGTAGGTAGATGGGGAGTCATTTGCCCCTATGTCTAAGAAGCAGTTTATACCCAAAATATATCATGAACTTACACAGCTCAATAGCAGAATCCTTGCAGTGATGTAAAACAATGGGCAAAGGACCTCAATGGAAGTTTTTCCAGGAAAGATATATGAATGGGCAACACATAAGAAAATGAGCCTAACATTAGCACTAATCATTAGTGAAATCAAATGTGCTGTGAGATGGCATAACTGATATTTGGTTATGGTAGCTACTCTGAAAATAAAAAAGTGTTGATGTCAATGTGGAGAATTGTAAATTAGAGGAAAAGTGAATTGGCACAGCTATTATGAAAAACAATGTGGAGGTTCAGAATGTTAATGAAGGAATTTCCATATCGTCTAATGATGCCTCTCCTGGTTATATCTGCAAAGGAGATGAAATCAGTAACTCAGAGATGTCTCACCTATTGAAGCATTGTTTTATGTTTTTCACAATAGATGAAAAATATAAAGACAAACCAGGCCTTAGCCAACTGAAGGATAAAGAAATTGTTGCCGAGAAAGGTTATATGCCTAGATACTGCAGTGGAGAATTGTGGATCCTTAAAAGAGGAGAGGATCCTGCTATGATTAAGCCTGGAGGGCATTTTATTAAGTGAAATAACCCAGATTTAGCAAGATAACTTCATAACCTTATGTGTGGAATTTTTAAGGCTGAAATACACAGAAAGGAAGGGTAGAACAAGGAGCTGGAGCACAGAAGAAATAACGAGACATGGGGCAAAGGGTCGATGCAAGTACGTACTTAGAGGATGAAAGGCTCTAGAGATCACATGTAGAGCATGAGGAGCACAGGAGGAGTTGCGGTGATGGGCGCATCCATGATTGTGGTAATCAGCACGTTTCTCAATGGGCGTCGAGAAACTGGGAACGATGCCCTTTGAACACAGGCAACTGTTACTTGTCAGTTTTACCTCAGTAAATCAGAAAATGAATTTTAAAGTAAAAACACGGGGACTGTGAGTAATAAGGAAATAATTGCTATTCAAGGCTGGCGTCATTAGCTAAAATGAAAGAAAATAAATATAGATGCTACATGCTCAAATGAAGCAAGTTGTATGTCTAACCACATACGGTGAGCTCTGGGATGCGGCAGACCCCCGAGCATGGGGGTGGCTGCAGATACACGAAGTCTTGTGTGCTTAACTCTGGCTTTGCTTTGGCCTCTCACAACCAAAAGACCCAGACAATGCTCATCATGCGCTCTTACTCTTTCACAACGAAGGAGAACTGAGCCGGCCAGACAGCTCAACAGATTAAGGCACCTGCTTAGACAGACTCAGGGGACAGGAGTTCCAGCCCTGGCATACCATTCTGGCCCTGCCCCCGGGGCACGCTGAGACCACAGTGGAGACTGGGCATGGTGGAGCGTGCCTCTAATCCCAGCTCTTGAGAGGCTGAAAACAGGAGAATCACTACAACTGTGATGTGTGTAGTGAGACCCTATAGTCCCTGTACTAAATACATACATACATACATACATACATACATACATACATACATACAATGAAGGAGAACTGAGGGAGCTTTTTTGATTTGGGTTTTGGATTTTGTTTTTTTGAGACATGGTCTCACTTTGTATTCCAAGATGATGTTGTACTCACTATGCAGGCCAAGCCGGCCTCAAATGCATAGAACTCCTCCTGCCTCAGCCTCACAGGTGCTGGGATTCCAAATGTGCATCACCGCCCCCTACTGAGAACTGTTGTTCACAAGTGGCTATGCCAGGCTCTTGACCTGCCTGACAGGTTTCATTAAACCCAGGAACAACTGTGTGAGGTCTGTTCTCACCTTTGGTAACTGAGAAAATGAAGGCCCAGAGAAATTAACCAGTTTACGCAAGATCGCTCTGTCCCAAAGTGTCCGAAGCTGGACTGAAACCCATCTCGCTTCTCCAGTACTCCGTAATGATGAGTCCGTTGCATTGCTTCGCCTATATATCATGGATTTGTTTAATTTCCACTTAGGAAATTTCAAATTACTTATGCTGATGTCACTCATTTGAATGACTTCCAAGGTGCTTGACTAAAAATCAAGTTATGTTTGTATTTCTTTGATTAATATATTCTCATAATTCAGGAGAAAAACTTCCAATGAAGTTTTAAGAAAAGAAATGTAGCAGGGGACATACTGGGTTATGCACTCTCGGATGAGCAAGTCAGCCCTCAGATGGAGAAGGCTGGGATGGTCAACTCTTGTAATTTTGGGAGAGCACTGGCTTATTCGTGATCATCTAGCTTCTGACCCAATGTCTTTATCTGTTTTATTCTTCAACCTTTTCAAATCAACGTGATATCTTTTGCATTCCCTAAGATTTGAAGTAAAAAAGGTAGCACTGCCTCGTATAGGTTAACATGTGTCAAACTCTTCAAAACCTGTAGAAGAAAGCATTCCACAGTATGGATATTGACCTGCACATTAATCTGATAAGGAAGGCATAGAAACATTTCTCACTCCGCCAGTAGGAAAGTCAGTGCTGTTCACCAGAATAGAAATCACATCCTTAGTGCGATAGGCAGCGCACTTATTTTTAGGTCAGCTTACGCTATTGGTCAATGGACATTAATTCTGTATTATATTTTCCTTTAAAAACCTATGCTTGGGATTGTCTTTTTTTATAGGTAGATGCTTGCAGAAGAATTTCATGCAAACTCATGAAACTTAGACTCATGAATTGTTGTCATAAATCTTGTTAAGCAGGTGGGCCGCAGTAACTATCAGTGACTAAAAAACTGTGCCTTCAGTACTCCTGTGACAGGTGGGTGTAGACATCAATAGCTTCTAATAGGAAAGCATTTGCCATGCTGAGATATTCTTAAATTCAGAGCATTGAATTTTTATATCGTATTAGTGCACATTTGCAGGCCATAATGACGACATTCCTGATTGGGAAATGGCATGTGGGAGTAGCACGTTCTTCACCCCCTCCTCTCCCTTCCCTCCTTCCTCCCTCTGGAGACCCCTTTGCTGTTTGAGGAAGATCTGTCCCCTGCTTTCTCTTTTAATTTGCTCTTTATTTATGCTTTAGGTTTCTGGTATCAGCAACACTATGCAGTATTCAATCTTGTGCCTCCGATTGATTTTCACTTCACATTGTTGTCCCAATGCATCTCCATCTTCCTACAATTCATTTAAGCTTCTTCTTCTTGATGACAGCGCGCTACTCCATCGTGCATCGATGCCACATTTTCTTTATTCATTCATCCGTTGATGGACACACGGGCTGTTTCCAAGACGTAGCTATTAGGAGCTGTGCTGGCTTATTACTAAGTATTTGTGGATCACTGGGTATGGTGCCTTCAACTCTTTAATTTAGTTTTCATTAACTTTCACATTCCTGGAGAAATAGCCTTCTTTTCAATCCCTTCCATGAGCTCTTCACTTCCTGGAAGAGATATTCTGAGACAAGGGAAGTCAAGAGCAAAAGCAAAGAGGCATAAACGGATGCGCTATGCAAACTCCAGGAGAAGCATTTGTGTGGGAGGCAGAGGCACTGGCGAGAGAGTGTCAAAAGGTGAGCCCCAGAGAAGCCCAACAGCATGTTCCAAGGTGGCCTTGCATAACAGGCTGGTACACAGAAGCAAGCTCCCTTAAGTTGATTTTTCAAGAGACTCTGCCTGTCTGATTTTACCTAAGTTAAGCATTAGAACTTGAATTCAAATAGGTTACAGAGTTTGAAATTCCTTACACTTATTGACCCTCCTATGACCCTCTCACTAACGTTTGAGTAGGTTGCTTTTACTCTCTCCATTCTACAGCTAAGGAAACTGGAGGACAAAGAAGTATGTCACCCCAGGCCACAAGGCCGGAAGGGTGGGGAGGAAGAAGGTGATGCTCTGAACACTCATTCTTAACATGGTGCAGCTGGGCAGGGCTCACCCTCAAATAAACTGAAGCTTTGAGGTTCTACAATGATTTTTTAGATATTTGAAAACATGTTGACTTCAAGAGGTTTTGCTCACATTTGTTCTGAAACTCAAGGCTCCATTTTCCTTGAAAATTTTACTAAATAATAAACAATGCAGAACAAACTGCACGTATTAAGGTAGTCAGAATGCATAAACAACCCAAATGCCCATTAACAAATGAACAGATGAAGGACAGTAACAAGATCTTAAATAACAATGGTTCAATCATTTGCTGCACAGCAGCCCTCTCGGACTTAGTCTCTTGTGTGACTGTAGCTTTATAACCCTTTAAGATTCTTTATAGCTCAGTGGCACCAACACCTGAGGTCCTGAGTTCAATCCCTGGTACCGCAGACAAACAAAGATTCTTCAGCCCTTCCCGATATCAGAAATCTGTTGTGCTTCCATATCTTTCAATATTTTAGGGGCCCAATTGAATAGGACTCCTATGGATGATTTATTTCTGTTAACAAAGTATCATCCACATCCATTATGTAGTCCTAACTGAAGCTAGAAAGAAACGCATAATTTTTAACATTTTCCAATGTGTGCACCCAGTGAAGGCATCGTTCCAATCAGAGTAAAGAACATTTTTTTTCGTTTTTCCCTCAAAGCTATCTTCCTGACTCTGCTTATCAAAATCTCACCCAAGACAATTACTGTTCTGCTTTCTGTCACTAGATATTAATTTCAATTTTCTGGAACTTCCTATCAACATAGTCATACATTATATTCATTTTTTGTGTCTGCCTTCATTTATTAAGCTTAATTACTTTTAGGTTTATTCATGCTGTAGTGTTTACTGATTTCTAGTGCTGGATGAACATTCTATCATCTAAATATACCAGGGCTGTTTTCCATTCACCTCTGGATGGCTATTTGATTGCATTAATCTGGGGCATTACAATTGGCTGCTAGGAAATTGTAAGTCTTGGTATGTATATTAAGAGGGAGGCAATGGGCATGAGAAATATGCGTATTTTCATTTATACAGATACAAACTGAGAGGCAATGAAGTTATGCAATGAGAAGTTATAAAATGTTTATCTTTTGATGTGTCAATGAGTAACTAGACAGGAGCCTGCAGGGGCTGCTTTGGACGCTGGAAATACTGTGTTTTTTCCCCTTGATATTGATTACTTTGTGATTTAAATACTACCCAGCAGATACCTCCACTAGACCGGCCCTGTGCTTCCTATTCTGTTGCCTAGATACCTCTTAGAGTGAAATGATTGTTCTAGTGTGTGCCTTTCCCACTGCACTAAAAATTTTGTAGGGTGAGAGAGAAAAATAATGCCTAACTGTCTTACCTCTGCGCTCTGTCTCTGCCTTGTTCGTGGTGCCAAAGGGATGGGTCCCTAAGAGTGAGAACCTGCAGGATTCGTCACGGAGGAAGGAGTACCTCACAGCCTTCTATTTTAGGCCGTAGCAACTACAACAGCGGGAAACGGGTGTCTAGGATGATGATTAATTTTGTTTTCAGTGTGATAAACTGGAAGTACGTGTGGTATTTGCCAGCAGAGCTGTTCTGTAAATAATGAGAAATTTAGTCTTGTAATTTAGAACAGCATCTGTGGCTAGAAAATTCTATTTTATAGTCCTTGAATGCATAAAGCCGTTTAGGGATATTGTATAGAATATCACTGCAGTATTAGTGCGGCTGAGCTAATCACCCAGTAGCCAACTTTGTGTGACGTAAACTGAAAACGACTCTAGTGAGAGAGCACTGATTAAAGGGAAGGGCTGGCAGTAAGATGAGAGAAGCTTGGAAATGAAGCCAAAGCCGTTTTAGAAGAGCAGTGCGTGCTCACACTGGCGTTCCACCACCACTCGCACTGGCACCGGCTGTCCCTTGCCAGCATACTATCCACCAGTGACTGAATTGCTGTCACCACTGCCTCTGCTCAGGTCAGAAGCAATCGCTATGGTCAGAAACTCTTGTAGAGGCTGCCGTTAAAGAACTAGCAGCACCTGTCCGCTTGCTAGCATGGATACCCAATTGCTGGACATCAAAACAGTCTAAAAATCAAGTACCTGGCTTCTACAAAGGGTAGACGTTTACTCTCACCAGGCAGAGCGCTCCAGATGACCTGTGCACTCCCTTGAGGCCTTAACTGCTACTACCCAGGAGTTTGCACACTGTGAAGAGCCATTTGGGTATCTTCATGCAAGAAAGCTAAGGAAGACTGCTAGAGTTGGTTTGGGAGAGGGCTCGCAAAAGCTGTTTGGGACTGGGTAGCCTCTGAAAGTAAGATATTGGATCATTGGAGATATTAGTGGTTTTTACCTCTGATAAAAGAAGTTGCACAGAGCTAAAGTTCTCATGAGAGAAGTAGTCTCTCATCTTCCCAGTCTTTGTCTTTGTCTCTTCTTAAATTACAGAGGGAAGGGTTTATTGAACTCGAAGTTTGTGGTGGTTTCTGTCCACAATCCGCGGGCTCCCAGGCCAAGTGGCACGGTACAGCGGCAAAGGTTCATGACAAGGAACAGAGCGGAAGTATCAAGAGGAAGAATGGGAGAGGCAAGAGAGGAGCCCTCTTCCTCACCCTTACGCTCTGTGCAGGTGCCTGCCCTAAGGATGCTGTAGCTCTCACACCCATAACCCCAACCCTGGACCACGAGTCAATCGCAAACTCTAGAAACCCAGCCCGTGACTGCATGAGGCTTTGGGGGACATCCAGACACAAACTATTACACCTACTAAGATTCCTGGGAGTGAATAGGTGGCGGTAGCCATACAGTCAACTAAAATAAAGTTCCTCAACCCAACAACTTCGAACTATTGGGTATCACACTATTTCTTATTAAATGTATCTACTACACTATTTTTCTTTGCTGCGTTTTACCACAAACTTCCTGGTGACCATGGTGTGCGTTTATTTGTCTTACAGTGCTGCAGATCCCAGCAGGGACTGCATGCGCATTAGGCACATGCTCTCCCACTGAGCTGCACCCGTCAGTCTCTTTCACTTAGATTTCTAAATTTTATGATCAGCTTCACAAACCCTTCAACCTGGTTGCATATAAAACAGCACCCTTGGTGTGGCTGTGTTTTTGATTCATAAAACTTGACAGTCTTTTTGGTAATATACTCTATGACATTCACCTAAGAAGCCAAATCATCATAAATATTTTTTTAACAAATTGTCATAAAAATGTAATTATTCTAAGCGCTGGCCAGGTAGCTCAGTGGATTAAAGCACCTGATTAGGCAGATACAGGGACTACGTTCGATCCTCGGCAGTGCTGGCCCCGCCCCCAGGGTGCACTGAGATGGCGATTTAGACTGGGTGTACCTATAATCCCAGAGCTTGGGAGACTGAAAGCAGGAGGATCACTATGAGTCTGATCTGTGTAGTGAAATCCTGTAGACCCAGTACTAAATACATTTTTTTTAATGTAATTATTTTCATCAGTGTTTTGGTTTTTATCGGAGAGCTCTGTTAACTGACAGGACTCCAGTTAGTCTCTTGACCACCAAAATTAAGTCTACTAGAGAAGACCATTCCCAAGAGAACAAAGCTTACTTAGAATCCTGTGTGTGGCTCAGTGCAGCTGTTGATCAACACATACGGAACCTCTATAGGCAACTAAACCAGAAAGGTAGGCTGGTGTCAAACTAGAAGTACTTCGAATGCAATGCTGAGGAACTCGCCTATTCTCCTGAAATGACTTGATTTCCAAGTCCAGAAATGCCATGATCCATCTATCTGGGGGACTTACTCCAGCTGTGATGGCAACAGCTGGAAGCAGAGGCAAGCAGACTAGTGACAAGACTGTAAGAAGTTTCAGATTCCTCATTGAACAATGAGAAGGGCTAAGGTGTGGTAAACCCGGTGACAAGAAAATGACATTGAAGAGCCACAGGGAGCTGCAATAGGCTAAGTAGGGGTCTGGAACTGGCTGATTTGGAAGGTGATGGAGACGAAAAGAAAAGGTTAGAATTGCTCCTAGCTTCCATTATTTAATCTGTTGAGAGAACAGCAACATACATAAAAGTAGGGGGCAGAAAGAAGGCAAGTTCCTTCTACCGTGCTTCCTGGGAACATACGCCCTTGTCTGCTCATGCGGGAGGCGGGCTCCCTCTTGGGCAGTGTGGAGGTTCCCTGGTTTATTGCTGAGAACACAGCTCAGCATAGCCTCACTGGAGAAGAAAGCTCCACATCAGGCTCTTCCGGGGCTGAAATCCTATTGGAAATCCATTCTCTGTCTCCTCCTGTGAAGTATTCATGTTAAGAAAACAAGGACTTCTCTCTTTTCCCCATGTTGTGAGAACTTTATGGAAAAAAATACTTTGCTATTTCCGGAACATACCAAATACTTGAACACCCCAGGAAATCTGCATATGAATACCATTTTCTTTGCCTGGAATTTTCTTTCTACCTGCTTCCCCTGCTGAGCCCTACATCTCTAAGCCCTAAGTCTAGTATTACCTTACATGAAGCCTTCCATACACCATTCATAACTGGAGTTATGAATTCTTTTCTCCCTAGTTTTTTCTGGGTAGAGTAGGTCCTCATTATAATAATTAAGAATATTGATTTCATGCCATTTGATTTATGAATTTTCTAACAGAAAATGAGCTCCATGAGGCCTAGGTCTGAGTCTGCTTTGTTAATCCTGGAATCCCAGGAGTCCTTAGAGGAGCCACTGTTATCAGGGCAAAGCTTTCTGAGTGTTGTACCCGGATAGGAGCTGCCGGCGGAAACAGCTGCATCTCCTTCCCACACTTTCCTCCCTGCCTCGGACCTAACATGAGCTTAAAAGATGTTGGTTGACTTAATGGGGGAAAAAATAGTTCTCTGGTGAAGGAATATGAAGGACTTACTCTCTAGAGAATTTATGAAGTTTCAGTGTGGCGTAAAAGCAAATAGTTTAGATGATCACCTGGCTGTGTGAGCAGCCATAGTTTGAGGATCCAGAAGCTTCTTCCATGAGAGGCAGTGAGCCAAGATTTTCTCCATGCTACAGAGAAGCTAAACTTTCTGTAATTGAATACAGTTTATAAAATGCAATTTTTTGAGAAGCAAGAATATGACTATTGAGTGAACATAAACTATCTTAAAGCTCAATTCATATAAGTATAATTATCCTTAAGAAAGAATACCTTTAGACTTCAGTGTCTTTTATAGTTCTTTGATTGAATGAATCTTCATTATGAAGCACATTTCACCATGGCCTCATTCCAAGCAGATGTCTTACTGCTGTCATTTTCACCACAGAGTCCATTATTTCTGGTAGCTATCTTATTGTATTTTATTTCATAACTTTTAAGTGCTGATAATTATAATCATATTTTAGCATGAGAGTCTTTATGCTGTTATATCAATGGGAAAAATATTAGTGCTGGTTAAGTCCAATTTAATGTTACCTAAGTGAAATTTTTCTTAAATTGCCATTATACACCAACCTTATGCAGCTTACTGCACACATCAATTATAAAATAAAACCTGTCTTTACTCCAATGTACCAATAGTTGCTGTTATACCGGAAATGACAGTTTTAACCTGCCTGTGGGAACAGGAGGACCTTGAGGAATGCAGTGACACAGAAAGACTTAACGCAGGGGTGTCGCAATCCGGTTGGGCCTGATGCACACGTAACTGTAAGGAGAAACAACTTGGAGGAAAAGAATCGTGAAATTACTTTCTTTGCTCAATAAATACAAAAAGATCAATGCAGACTTGCAAAATATTAACATCTTTATTTCTGAAGTGTTAAAGGAAGTAAAAGAAACAATACAGAAAGAACTATAGACAAAGTTTCTAGAAAAGAAAACTTAAAAGATTAAAACATAATGACAAGATCCACAGGATAAGGTCCGAAAATGAGACTTTTAAAACAGAAAGTGAGAATAGTGGAAAGTCAAATATGGGAAGGAAAAAGAAAATAGAACCTCTGAATCCTAAGCTATTGGGGCAATACTTTAGGTTAGTGATGTAATTAAAATAACATTGCACAACTATGTTGCTAAAGATTTTTCTGTTTCTTTTTAAATGTCTTTTATTTCTCAAAATCTCAAAAGCACTTTTATACAGATTTTAATGACTAAGTCAACCATTTCTTTGTTAATTTAGTTAGACATTTCTTTAGTATTTTAATTTTATATGATCACAATACCTTTCTAATCAATGATTAAACTGGTAAAATTAGTTTCTTTTTCTTAATCTTTACTAAAACACAAAACATAAACTAGAATGTGTGATATGTCAGACCTTCCAGGCAGTTCTGTTCAGTTAGCTCTTTTTTGGCTTCAACTCTTGCACCTGGGAATATGGCTATGACAGGTGCCTCATGGTTCTGCAGACATCACTGGTCGAAAATATTATTTTGTGTGTAATTAATAAAATTCTAAGTGGCTTTTCCTAAGAGGCCGGTGTATTGTACACCAACCCCGACTAAGCAGTTGCAAAGAGAGTACAGTAGCTTAGTGGTTTTATGAGAAGCCTGAGTTTCTCTTTTTGCGTTACCGCACTAACACTTTAGCTTTCACACTTGGTCCTGTGCCTCATGGCTACAGAATGATTGCTGCCACTCTGGAAGTCACGTTCTCACCCAAACACAGAGAAGACACAAGGGAAACAGGGAAATAGAATTCCACATTTCCCTCCCTCTTACATCGAGGAGAGGAAATTTTTCTCATACACTTTCTCAGCAAGTTCTTCTTCCCATCCCAAGGAGAGATTCCTCCTGTCCATGTTCTGGCTGCAGGAGGAGTCCAGACTGTGGCTGCCCGTGTTAGAAAATTTCCAATTTCTGGTGCAAGGAAGACACCTTGTCCTTCGGCCTTAAATTCTCTTATGCCTGAGTCACAGAATGTGTCTCTATTATTCATTAGTCAGGATATCAAGTATCTAAGGTAGAATCTATATAAAATGTATGAGTAGTAGTAGTAGCATGTCAAAGGCCAATATAACAAGCAATGTGATTTTCATTTTAATTTTTAAAGAGAGTATAAAATAGTATCAAAACAGAAATATTTTAAGTGACACAGAATTCCACTTAACACACTAATATGAATGTCACAGTATTTGCTATATTGCCCCATATTATTATCCAATGAGTCACCCATATTACCAGATATGCGCAGGCCAAATTGGAAGGAGGAAGATAAAAAGAAAGAAATATAGAAGAAATTAAGAGGAAAGGGACAACTGAAAAAAAGGAAATGAAGCCAATTACACATTAACTGTTCCTTTCCATAGCCTGGCAGAAACCCACAGTACGGATGTGCGAATCCTCCTGCCCACACATGCAGGCAGAGCTCTCTCCTGACTCCTCACCTCAGTAACTCTATGAAGCATGGCCAGGAGACAGTGACCCCAGACAGCTCTGTGCCTCTGTGACTGTGTATGTGGGACAGGGTGCACACACGGGGGTGTGTGTGTGTGTGTGTGTGTGTGTGTGTGTGTGTGTGTGTGCAAAGCGGGTCACCTAATAGAAAAATGCATTACTGTCACTCACTGCCTGGCTGTCTACTGAGGCTCAAAAGCAGCATGATTCTGCCTAATTATTTTTTCATCAGCGTTTGAAAACTCCTCGCAAGCATGTGATGCGTGCCAGTGACAGTGCTGTGTCCATGGCTGATTGGGTCCTTGTGACCTTTTGATGAGACTGCTGCAGTGCCAGAGAGCAGTTCCAGTGCCTGCAGGGTGGCCTTCCACCGACGTACCTGTCGCCGTGCCTGACTGTGTGGCCCTTTTCCCATACAACGTCCTTACAGATATGATCAGGCCCTCTGTCCCCAGTGCTAAGGCTCAGGAATGGGGTCACCTGTTTGCTGCATTGCTGAGAATTTACACTGAACAATAAATTTTGATCATCAGGAAAATTAATGTACAGGCTGAATGAATAATCGGTTCTGGTTATAAACCCAAGAAAACCTCAGAGACAGTAATGAAATCAGCCTTCTCCCAGATCTAATTAGATCTTTTATTAAAAGAAGTACAGAATTTGTTTTAGAGACAGTTGTTCTTCTAAACAGCTATCTACCTTAATTATTCTATTTTATTCAACAAATCTTCTCTACTGTATAAACTATGACTATTCCTCAAAGGTTGTTTTGTTTTTAATGCATTTGATATAGGGTCTCACTGCACAGCTCCGACTCATGATGATCCTCCTGTTTCAGCCTCCCCAGTGCTGGGATTATAGGAATGCACCACCATGCCCACTCTCTTTGGCCAGCTCAGGGCACTGGGGGGTGGGGCCAGTGAGGCCTGTGGTGCCCCAGATCAAACTACGGTCCCTGCTCTTGCGTAAGCAGGCACATAGTCTGCTGAGCTATCTCGCCCTCCTCAAAGGTTACTTATGAGTTTGTTACTTCTTATAAAATACTTTTCTTGTTGTGGTTTAAAAATAAATAGTAGAAAAAGTGTCCAATATGATACCACATGTTAGCCTACATTTTTAAATGCTGACTGTTTCACAGCATAAAAGTTCCTAAGGATACACTCTAAATGTTTGACAATCGGTAAACAGTATTTATTTTAAATGTTTAATCTAATAATTTAAATACTGTTAACTAAACATCTCAATGGTAAGCATTAACAAATTGGTAAGAAAAATAATGATTCCCACTATTCTTTGACAAAATAATAGATACTTAATTTGTCAGAAATTTTTGTAGGGGCCAGGGAGATAGCTCAGTAGAATAAGTGCCTGCCTGGCAAGTGCAAAGGCCTGAGCTCAATCCCTGCTAGTGCCAAAAAATAAAAAATAAAAAATTCTTCAACAGGCCATAAAACTCCAGTTTGACTTTGCTATTCTTCAGGGCAAACTAAACTGATATAACAGAGAATCTATAAAACTCATAGCTCCAACGCCTTCCAAATTAACATTGGTTGGAGGAAATTTTTATACACAACATTTGATTGTGACAATTATATTTTATTTCATCAAAAGCTAGACTTACAAGCCAGCAGAAAAGTTTAACCATGAGGTATAAAAAGTAAAGCCAGGTGCCGGGGATATAGCTCAGTGGCATACGCATGTGCCTGGCAAGCACGAGTTCCTGAGTTCAATCCCTGGTACCGCACCAAAAAAAAAAAAAAATAAAGCCAGATTAATATACTAACCTGTAAAAGGTCAAGTCAACAGCTTCTAACATTGCCATTTCTGCCGATAACTCACTACTATTATGTAACATTGGACTAGACATACAGCTACTTTCTCTTAGTTCAATGAGAAGAAATATTGGTAACAGTAGTGTTTAGAAAAGTTATCATGTCTGCAACTTGTACTCTGAACAACTACTATGAAGACAACAATATGCATCGTATTAATTATTGTGGCTGTTCTACTAATGTGTTTTGAAACTCTCATTGTTATTTCTTTCTTATTAAAATTGATAAAATTGAGGGCTGGGGAAATAGCTCCGTGGCACAAGTGCCTGCCTGGCAAGTGCAAGATCGTGAGTTGGAACACTGGTACCGCGCAAAAAAATAAATAAATAAAAAATAAAAAATAAAAATAAAATAAAAATAAAATTAATAAAATTATTTAAAAAATAAACCTCAATTACTTCGCGTCTGAAAGCCCGGTGACGTGCACAAGCCCCAGGCTAGAAAGGTGCATGATCTTCAGGCAAAGCCGTGCTACTACTGGGACTCCATGAGGATGTATCAGTCCGGCCAGCTCCATGCGGCTGCAGAGATAATTGGACGCGTGAGTTCATAAGACACCTGAGTCTGAGAAGGAGGAAATTCAGTGTCCGCCCTGACCCAAGCGCCAGACACACCAAAAGACTGCATTATTCTCCATCACTGCTCCAGCTGAAATCTCTGCCGTCGGGCACTCTGTACCGAGTAATGGCGTGATAGGAGGCACTTAGGGCCTGCAGCCCGGCAACAGCGCTGGGTGGACAGTCACGGTGCCGGTTACGTGCTCCCCAAGAAATGAGGATTTAAAATAACAATCATAGTTTGTTAGTTTCCATTTCCCAATAGTATATATTCATGTCCTTAATTTATCTTATCTGTCATATCTGTGTTCAAGGGATTGAAGATGTGAATATTCTTAGGGCTGGGCTGGTAATCAAAAGTTCTAAAACCACCTAGACATAAGACATTACGGGCTAGGGGCTGGGGAGATAGCTCCGAGGCACAAGTGCCTGCTGGGCAAGTGCAAGGTCGTGAGTTCGAACCCTGGTCCCACAAAAAAAAAAAAAAAAAAAAAACAAAGACATTACGGGCTGGCGTACTGGGGATTTGGGAGCCACGGCTTGTTGTCAAATCTGTCAAGCCTGTTTTTATAGATTAAGCTTTCCTGGAAGGCAGCCATTCCCCTTCGTTAACTACTGTCTCAGCTGCTTTTTGCAGTACAGAGGCAGAACTGAAAAGTCAGAAGAGATCACAAAGACCACAACGTTCTCTACTGGAGTTTTTATTGAAAAGGCCTGCTGACTACTGACACAGATCATAATGAACATCCTAGCACACTGAGCATTAAAATATTTACGTTTAAACAATGGTGAAAACGCAGCAGGCTACAGTCAGATGTGCGGCCTGTGCCACCGAAAAGGACGAAAGCGCTGGGTCAGGCCCGGTGCTAACTTTTTACCTGACCTTGAGTAAGCCACCAGTCCTGCAATAACAAGGGAATGAGGTAGCTGCGCGGACTCAAAGGCAAGGTCGAGTGACCTTTGAGGGACCTGCGACGGCCAGGGCGGCGAGCTGTGCTCCAAACTGTCGGAGAAGCACAAACCTGACATGACCCTTGGCGACCAAGGACCAAAGCCTCACATGTGACCTCCTGGTCAAATTATCCGTGTCTGGCCCTTACCCGCAATGGCATGCATGGGCGCAGGTTGGCATGTGCTTTCGTGGAGCAGGTAAGAGGCGTGCTGGAATCTAAGGTGAATGTTTACATTCTACCATGCACTACAGTACAAGACACATCGCCAGCGGTCGCCCTCAGACCCCACCCCCTCGCTTCAAAACACCTCTCCCGGGGTTCTTGCCACTGCCCGTAACAGCTCTGCAAGTTCTCTCTCCTGAGGGTCTTTACAAACCGTGATGTGAAAAACATTCAGTGAATACCGGTGTGGAAAGCCACCCAACGGAAAGGCAGGCTCATACCGAGGTGACACCGTGCTGTCCTGCACCTTTTTCACTGTGCCTGGCGTGTTTGACTTCTGGCTCCCCCCAACCAAAGTCAAAAGGACCAGCAAAGGGAAGTGTGTAGGATCAATTCAAGGCATCCTCATAGCGAAGACAGTGCAAGTCGTCATGCAAGAGGACTTCTAGAACCGCTTGAGACGGCGCGGAGACCTTCAGGATAAAAAAGAGAGATCATAAGAAATAAGGAGGTAGGATGGCTCAATGGTCTAAAGTGCCTGCTTAGGAAAGTTTGGGCGGCTTCAGGGACCGAGGTTCCATCCCCAGCACCACATGCTGAGCCAGCCCTGCCCTCAGGGCAGGCTGAGCTGGCCATAAAAATAAATAAGGGAACAAAAGTTCTGAAACAAGAAAAGATAAATAAAATTTTAAAGCCTAAAAAAAAATAAAGAGGTAGATCTTTTGCAAATGAGGAGGAGGGCTGCTAGATGCAGGGACCCAGGGGCAGGAGGAGAGGGATGGGCTGTGACCATGCGCCGCCTCCCGGTGAAGAGCGCCATTATTGTGTGCTGCAGACATTTAGTAGTAGAAAATAAAATTTGAAAAGTAAATTTAATACATAAATTATTTTTAAAAGCTATGGGATAAGTGTGTTTGAAGTGAAAGACAGAATTGTGGGCGAGGTTAATGGCAATCGTTCTTAACTTACATATTTACTGTACTATTGGCTATATCTCCTATGGGCATGATCTGATGACTGAGAGAGAAGAATGCAGTTACATCGTGTTCCAAAGGAATTACAGAAATGTCAAGCAAAGTGTGTTCTTACTCTAAGAAATGTCTCACAGGAAAAAAGAAAAGTGTTTCTTCGTCACATAAACAGGAGATTGCCTAAACTATCTCCATCTGTTAGAGCATCAAAATAAATATTTGTACATTTTCTCTGAGCAGTCTTGCCAAGAAGAAACCCCACTTTTTGTTCAGACAAGCTTCCCAGCATGTGCTGCCCATGTGAGGCTGTGCAACACTTATCAATTCTTGGAAAAGCATTGCTGACTTCATGGACTGACTGAACCTTGCAAGCTTGCTCCGAGTCCCAGGACAGCTCACTCCTGCCACCTGCCAGGCATCTGCTGTCTGCTTACCTAGATCAATTATGTTTTATTTATTTAGTAGAGCGTCTCCAGGGTCTCACTACACAGATTGGACTCATAGTGATCCTCCTGTTCTCAGCCTCTCAGCCAAGCGCTAGGATCATAGGCACTTGCCACCACACCCAGTCAGATCAATTATTTTAATCATAGCAATCACTCTGTGGCCTAGGGATTTTTATTGTTGTCCCAATATCATTGCTAAGAAGACTGATATATAGAGATATAATGTGGCTTCTTCCCATTCAGATGGCTATTAAATGGTCGAATCACAATTTAGACCCTGCTAATCTGAATTCAGAGGCCATGGTCTTAACTACTAAGCATATGTTGTTTTTCTATTGTACTCTAGATAACCTGATGTGAAAAACTTACCTTGACATGTTGCTCAACACTTTCCTGTTTAAATTTTTTTAATCTTATTACTGGTAGTGTCAGGAAGCTAGCAGAGATTTAGCTACCTGCAGACTCTTGAACTTCAGGCCTGTCTGGCTTTATGCACAATAAGCGAGCCGTTGTGTATTCATTACTGTGCAGTGTTCATTACAGCCCTGTCAGAACAGCTCCCTAGTAACTTAATTAATTGTCACTACCTCCTTGGCAACTGTTAATTATAGTGTCTGATACATATCAAGCACTTTATCTTTCTAAATATTCAACCTTCTCCCTGGTGGACGATTGCCCCATCAGGCCTGCGTCAATGTCTCAATCTAGCAGACAGGATAGAAAAGCTGTTTTTGTTGTTTAGGTTACTCTTCTCTCATTAATGGGAGAAACACCCAACACTCAGAATGAAGGGAGGAAAGGTTCGTTCATTCATTCATTCATTCATTTATTTATTTATTTATTTATTTATTTATTTATTTATTTATTTTGCCTTACCAGTGCTTGAACTCAGAACCCTGGAATGGTTTATTTAGCTCACAGTTAGTGGAGGTCTCTGTCCATATTCAGCTGGCTCCAAGACAGAGAGCAGCAGCTCATGGTGGCAGCAGTAAGCTCTAGCAAAATGGGGGAGTAGCAGTAACAATGGCATCAGAGAGGAAGTCTCTCTCCCTTAAATTGTATTCAGGCTATGGCCCCAGGCTGGGAGCAGTACTCACACCCATAATCCCAGCAGTGGTAAGACCTATAATCGCAATGCATCATGAGTTAGTCTCAAGCCCTAGAAGGCCCCACCCCATGACTGCATTAGACTTTGAGGGAGAACTAGATATGAACCGTAAGACTGTGGTAGAGAGAATATCGGCAAGTTGCCTGCACTTGTGAGGTCTAAATAGGGTAGAGGCATGAAAACGAGACAGTAATATATAAACTGGAGGCCACTGTCAGGGTCAGTGCTGACACAAAACGAAGCAGGGTCATATGGAAGGTCCGGCCAAGGCATGAGCCTTATTTGCAGTGGCGCGTTAGGGTCTCTGAGGAAGAAACCCACGGGGTGAGCAGAAGGGAAGCTGCTTATGACAGACTTGCATGGCAGTGTCGTGGACAGGACATGCAGTGGGGACAAAGGGACAGGCACAGCAAGTTCGCTCACTACCAGCTCCTTACCCAGGTATTCTCCTTGTAGATCAGTATACATTATTTTTAATTTTAAAAAGTATATTTTATATGTAGAAGATATAAATGTAGCAGAAAGGTTCAGTGATTACATTTGAATGAGATTACCTATGATGGTTTCTGTCTTTGTGATATATATATATATATATATATATATATATATATATATGTATATATATATGTTTTTATTTTAGAGAAGGGTCTAGAGGGTGTTCAGGGTCTCACTATTAGACCAGATTTGTTGTGATCCTCCTGTTTACAGCCTCCCAAAAGCTGGGATTACAGGCTCATGCCACTATGCCCAGTTTCAAAAAGTAGCATAAGTTTGTTTCTTTCTTTCTTTCTTTCTTTCTTTCTTTCTTTCTTTCTTTTGTGGTACCAGGGATCGAACTCAGGACCTTATGCTTGCCGTGCAAGCACTTATTCCACTGAGCTATCTCTCTGGCCCTTCAATATAATTTTTAACAGGCTTATTGAAGTGTGATTTACACACAGTAACTTTTGTGGTGTATGACTATATATATATATATATATATATATATATATATATATATATAATGTAGTTTTACATTTCAGTCAAGATAGAGAGATCGCCTCCCACTTATAGCGTTTCCACTTAGAGTTTTTCAAAGTTGTGATGAGCTAGGCATTATTCAGCTATTAAACAAAGGTGAATTTGAGGCTTTTATTGGTAAATGGATGCAACTATAGACCACACTGTTAAGTGAAATAAATCAGACCGTCACGTGATATCGTCGTATTGTCTCCTTAGTGTGAGAACCTGAAAGAGTAAATAAAATCTGAAGGAATTTACAATATGTGCTGGGAAAGGGAGTGATCCTGTTCAAAAGGAAAGAACTACAGGGCTGAGGAGAAGGACAGGAGAGGCGGGGAAGCCGCTGGGTCCCTGTACGTAGGCAGGAGGGCTGGAATCGTCGTACCACAGATTTCTGCAGGAAATGGAAAGGAACAGCTAATGCTTAGTTTTTTCCCTTAATTTTTCTTTTTTCTTTGTTTTCATCTCTGCTTATTTGTGTGTGTGTGTGTGTGTGTGTGTGTGTGTGTGTGTGTGTGTGTGTAGAGTGGGGAGGCTCAGCCTGCCCTGAGGGCACGGTTAGTGTGGCATCTGGGGCCGGGGCTCCAACCGTGGTCCCTGTGTGCTTGCAGGTGCTTTAGACCGCTGAGCTAACTCACACCTCTCTTCTTAATTTCTTATATCTTTTTTTCTTTTTTTTTTCTTGCTTTTTCCAGCTTTACATGCATATATCAGATAATCTGAACAACTAATTTGAAGGCAACATTATGCAATACAACAAACGCTGTTGAATTATAATATTTTGTTTAGTGAAATTTGGTGTCATTGCTAATTTTTTTTCTTTTTGTGATCATTTTGTATTCTTTTTCAAAAAAAAGAATAAAAAATCTAGCATGTATAATGCTTATATGATAATCTTCTAAAACAGAACATTTTATATTGTTGAGCTTTTGAGAAAAAAAAATGGCTTCCTCTCATATACAAATTATGTATATGGTATTACATCATTATTACATAATCTTCATTATGTAAGTACGAATGTATATTATATAATTATGTTAAATGTAGTTAAAACATGATTATAAAGCTTCTAGAAGATAAAGGAGAAAATTTCTGTTGTTAAGTAAATAATTACTTTATACAATCAAGTTCATGAAGGGGCTGGCCATATAGCTCAGTGGATTAAAGCGCCTACAAACAGGCGCAAGGGCACGGGGTTTGATCCTTGCCCCTACAGGCCCGGACCTGCCATGCCGACCCCGGCCGCGCCTCCCACCCGACCCCCAGAGCGTGCTGAACCAGCAATTGAGACTGGGCGCTGTGGTGCCACGCCTATAATCCCAGCTCTTGGGGGACTGTAAACAGGTGGATCTCTACAAGTCGGATCTAGTAGTGAGACCTTCAACATACTGTACCCCCCCAAAAAGAGTTCATGAGGCGCGGCCCCCTGAAGATAAGTAAATCAGCATATAGGTGAATGTAAATCAGCAGCAAATGAAGGTCAGCTCCCCAGCATTACTGATGGAGAAGGTGACCCAGGGCTTCGCCCAAGCCCAGGCATGTGCCGGCCACGAAGAGGGAGGGCAGCGCTTCCCGCAGCACCCTCTGAGGGAGGGTATCACAAGTTCTTCCTTCGGAACAGAAGTGCACACCTTGTAGAGTGCAAGTCCACACTTCATGTGCGACTGTCTTAAGCTAGCATCTCAGAAAAGTGGATGATGTTTCAACGCTAGCTGTACTTTGATTATTTCTTGTCAAATGTACAAATATGTATGAATCACGTATAACAAGCTTCTTCAAAACCCAGTGCAAATGTCGCCTCGCCTTGAAATTTTTCTGAGTGACTCAACTGATATTTTTTCCTCCTCCTATCTTCCTACAGCAGTCCACGCACCTTAGTAGTTAATCACTCCCTAAGTCATTATCCATTTAAAGGCCACTGTCATTTAGAAAATAAACCCTTCAAAGTGCAGGCAGCGTAGGCTATGCGGAGCACCCCACATTGCACACAGTGGCCGCCTGTGGCAAAGACTTAGCCTCCTCAGGATGCCCGTGCTCCAGAGGTTGAGAAAATCTTGCACTCCAGAAATCCTTGTGATTCAAGTGTGCCAGAAGCAACACACAGTTTAGGAAAATAAATGTTCACAAAGAAGAATAGCGAATGAAAAACACCAAGGGTTCTATTTTATTTTATTTATTTGTAGTCTCATAAAGTGAAAAATGTATTTCCTCTAAAAGGAAAATTGGGGGAAGAATTGATTGAGTTTAATGAGTACTGCATGAATAAGAACAGGCATTGGCCAGGCGTGGTGATGCACGCCTGTAATCTCAGCACTTGGGAGGCTGAAGCAGGAGGATTGTTGCGAGCTCAAGACCACCCTGAGCTACAAAGTGAGCTCAAGGCCAGCCTGAACTGCATAGCGAGACCCTGTCTCAAAGAGACAAAAAATAAAATAAAACAAAAAATCTAAAGAACAGGCATCAGCTGTGTTCTCAATTGTTTAAAATCTTAAATTCTTGTGGATAGATAAGGACAGTGCATGTTGAAAGCATAAAACAGAATTAATATTGAATGGCATCATTTAAAAATATGAACACCATAAACTTAAAAGATATAAGTAGTTATGTTAGAAATTCATTTTCAGAAATGGGAGGATATAAAATGATAGAATAAAATTGAGGATAGTAATTAAAACTGATTGGAAATGAGGACCACATGAATAAAATAAAATTAGACTAAAATGGGAGAAAACATATTTGAAGGAAGATATTATAAGAAAGATGCCTGAAGTTTCAGGAGATAGGGTGGAGAATCTACAGGAGACCTATTTTGTCCCCCTACAATGAAAAATTGAAAAAATGTAAATATATATACATATGAATGATGGGAATGTGGGAAGCTATGACATAGTTTCAAAATGCACTTTGTAGGTGTAAGGTTATAAACCAAAGGTTTCACAAGCAGCAGTCCAAAACTGAGTAGAGAAAAGATTTCTTTAAGGTCTTACAGCCTCAGGGAGGTTCCCTATCCCATGACACTCACAGAAGTGTTCAAACCTAAACTGCACTGTTAGAAGCACACACGGTGATTTGAATAAATTGTCTGAGACCACACCTAGGGTGGAGCGTCTCATTCTGAATTGCACCTAGTCCTCTAAGGTAGGAAATGTAGTCTATGTGGCGTCTCCCTCAGCCGCTCAGTTATGTGGTGGTAATGCAAAAGCAGCCATAGGCAATATGTTAACAAACAGACATGGCTGTATGCCAATAAAGTTTTATTTATAAAAACAGAGTGTCACATTTGTCTTTCAAAAAATAAACATTGAGAAAGGTTAGTTGGGTTAAATTGGGATTATTAGCATGTTTGGGTGCCTGGCAACCCTGCCATACAGGGATGATTTTTTAAATTACTAACATTTAGACTAGGAAAAAAAATTCTGTAATGCTAAACATTGCTTCCTGGCTCTCACACACAACATTCCACTTATTCTTTCACTTCATAGAATTAATTTTGTTGTGATCTTCAGTCACCAGGGATTGTACCAAAACTCTCTCTGAGGTTTTAGACTCGGTCCTTGGGTGCCAGGGAGAACCATAGAGTCTGGGGTGTGGAGAGAGCACTCAGGCCTTCAGCCCATTGTGCTCTCCCTTGAGTGAACCTCAGGGGACTGGCCAGGTCAGGAGTAGTGGCTGTGAGCACTGGGACAGGCCTTCCCCACCCACCTCCCCTCAGGCCTGGCTCTCTGCCCTGGACCTCAGTGCCCAAGGTTTTGTTGTGCATGGTTTTATCTGTGGAGCTCAGAGCAGAAAACATCCAGCTGCCTCTTCACGGGACCCACGGAGGAACTCCCTACACTTTACCTAGAAGCACTCTGCAGCGCACAGGTTGGGTGGCAGGAAAGCTTTCTCCCCACAGTCCTAGAGAAGGCTGAGCAGCTCTCTCTGGATTTCGGGAACCCAACTCAGGCCCTTTTCAGCAACTTGCAGCATAATTTAAGATCAGTGCAGAGAATAGCTAACAGTTCAAAACAATAGGTAGTAAATTTCAGGTCCTTCATGGAAAAGACAGAAAATGATACAGGAATGAAGAAGGACGGGTCATCTTCAGAGGGAGGAGACAAGAAGGGTCTTGATTTTATTCTTAAATATGAATTTCCACTCAGGATCTTCCGCCTGAGTGGAACTCAAGTACCTCCAAATATACATGGATGCATATAAGTGTCTCACATTCCTGTCAAAGTCGACTTACTATTTAAAATGAAATTCATTGTCTCAACCCCTCTCCAAGTTAAAGGGATTTTATTCCGGTATCCTCACACCACTACTCAATCAGGAACTGTCTTTAACGTCAGCATTTTGATACCACATCCACTCAGTTATTGTGGGTAATCCATCGCGTCTTCCTCTAGTGGCCAACGCCACATCATTCATATTGCCTTTGCCTTAGCCGGGCCCCAGTTGAATCCCAGAGGATCACGGGGCAGTCCCTTTTCTTTCCTCTTTGCTGTTACTTCCCTTCTCTGAGTTTTTCAAAATATAAGTCTGAGATCTTTCTGCCTCAATATTAAAACTTTCCTTCCACTCCTTTTGAGCTAACATTCAGACTTCTTTGTTTAACGTATATGGTAGTGGCCCAATGCCTACACATTATTTCTTGTTTATTATTGCTTTTTTATTACTCCTTACTATTTCAGAGCTCTCGACTATTCCCACAGGCAGTAGAATGGGCTCTGATCTCTCTCAATCCCCCTCTTTGACATTTCAACCTAAGGTGGCCTTTATAGAGCCTGGAAACCTACCCAAGAGTGAATCCTCAGAGAGGCTTTGATTTCCACTCAGCCCCTGAGGCCTAAAGAACTGCCTCAACCGTATCCTCTAGCTGCTTACGTGTGTGTCCTCTGAGTACCAGCCTTCATTCCTTTGGTTGTTTCTGTAAAGACTATGACTCCTCGGCAGAAAGAACAATGCCTTTCATCTTGAAAATCTTAAAACTCGGGACATACTAGGGGACCAAGCTATTTTATTTTTTATGTAAATAACCTAAGAAGTGAACGCAGAGAGGCACATAAAATGGAAGAAAGTTTCAGGGAAGGCTTACACTGAGAAAACAGACCTGTCCTCTACTATGTGTAAGGCCCTGCATTCCATCCGCAGCAGCACCACCACCAACCCTCAAAAACCTTATCTCCAGAAAACCCCACTAACGCCACTCATCTCCACGGTGTTGAGTCAAGTGGCCAGTTCTCTAGTGGATCAGCTTTCCTAGTGGCTCTTCACTACATCCTCCCTGACAGGCTGGTTTTGCTTGGTTTCCAGAGCTGTGTGTGAGCCCTTAAGATTGTGTTCTATGACTAGTTTCTCCTCAGTCTGTTTGTTGAGTCACTTCGATTCCTCATGAGCCTGCTGTGTTCTGATCTACACTCACCACTCTGGTGTTCTCGTATTCGAAGACTTAGTGTGCCATTCCTACGCTATCCACATTGAAATATCTCTTTCTTGGGCATCTTTCCTGAATCCCAGACTTATTAGACCACCCTACTTTACTCTGTAGGAGACATTTTTAACTTACTGTTTCTAAAACTGATCCTGCCATCTCCTTAAAGCCCTGGTTCCCCTGCCCTTTTCCATCAAGCTCCCGTGGCTCCTTCTAGTCCACTGCTCACATCAGACGCCACTTTATGTCACACATCCACAAAACATTTGGCGCCAGTCTTAGCTAACCTTGGCCACCCATAGAATCTAACCTCTCAGGGAATTCTACCACAGGGGCCCCACCCCCCACCTGCTCCCCTGACCATCCATTGGCCTGTTTGGTCTCCTCGTTGCTATGTTTGTCTCCCACACCCTACCTGAGACTCATTACAACTCTTCACTGACCTACATTTTTTTTAAAAAACCAAATGACTGCATTGACCTTTGAATGACCTCTTCTCACTCAGAATCAAAGCCTAAGTCTCTCACTGAGCTGTTATCTCCTCCATCACCCAACTCTGACCAAGCCTTCTCCTCACTCTCCCTGTCCTCTTCCACCACTCTGGCCTCCTATGACCCCAGGAGTCAAGAAAGCCGGTCGTCCCTACTCCACTCTTCCTGTCCACATGCCCTCTCCTGGAGGCCTTGGCTCAGACTCCATCATTTTTTTAAGGCTTCCCCTGCAAGCCTTAAGAATGTTTAGAAAATAAAATTCCTCTATGGATTCTTTACCTCCATGACTTAAGTTTCCCCCATAATTTTTGCAACATTTTACTACATTATTTTACTTTACTTGTTTTGTTTAAGGTTGTTCTTCTCCCAGGGGACCCGAAATCCTGTGGAGCAAAAATTTGTACGTGTTCATCTCAGTTACTCTTCCCTGATTGCTGCGACAAACACTCAACACTCAAAATGAAGGAAGGAAAGGTTTATTTAGCTCACAGTTACTAAAGGTTTCAGTCCATACTCAGCCGGCTCCAAGGCAGAGTGGCACAGGGCAGATCACGGAGGTAGAACAGCAGCAATGGTGACAGAGCGTCTGCCTCTGTCTCTCTGTCTCTCTTCTATTACACTGAGGCTCTCTGCCACAGGCTGGGTACAACATTCATATCTATAATCCTGGCGGCACTAAGACCCGTAATCCTAGCCTTGGGTCACCCATAATCCCAGGGGATCATGAGCTAACCTCAAACTCTAGAAGTCTCCACTCCGTGACTTCATGAGGCTTTGGGGAGACAACTGCCCCATAACAGTGTTGTTTCCTGCTATTCCCTAAGTAAATGCATAATCTCCCAGCGAAAGTTGCTGAATGAAGAGTCTATGCTTTTCTATACATTCATGAGTGTCTGAA
Source organism: Myocastor coypus (assembly GCA_004027025.1). Taxonomy (NCBI): domain Eukaryota; kingdom Metazoa; phylum Chordata; class Mammalia; order Rodentia; family Myocastoridae; genus Myocastor; species Myocastor coypus. Next base: position 125,206 of record PVJA010001320.1, read on the forward strand.
AGGGTTGGGATTGCAGTAATAATTTATTTCATATTCATAAAGATCCTATAATTTCTCATCAAATACGTTGACATGCCCTCATACTCAGGAGGCTGTGGCAGGATTTCCATGAGTTCCAGGTCAGCCTGGGCTACCTACTAATTTCAAGGCCAGCCTGAACTGCATAGCGAAACCCTGTCTTTAAAAACAAACAAACAAAAAATGTTATAATTTCTATATTGATTAGAAATGTATGGGCCCTGTGGGATGGCTCACTGGTCTAAAGCGCCTGCTTGGGGAAGCTTGGGTGGCTTCAGGGACCGCGGTTCGATCCCTGGCACCACATGCTGCGCCAGCCCTGCCCTCGGGCTGGGTTGAGCCGACCATGAAAATGAGTGAATAAACAAAACAGGGGATCTGAAACAAGAAAAATAAATAAATAAATAAATAAATAAATAGAAATGTGAAGAAACTAAAATTCCTAAGATTTGGGTCTGTGATGCTTCAGGATTTTCAGTATAAATAGTGACAGCTTTCTAGGCTGTGGGGAGACAAGAGACAGGAAATACTACTGCTTATCACGTTGCATGTTTGGATAACAGTGCTTTGAGAAATACTGCCAATAAGAGCAAAGTACCAGGTGCCTCCAACTTTTGATGCAAACTCTTGCTTGGGTTTTTCCAACTATTCATTCATGGTTCGTGCACCATGAAGCCAACATGCTCACGAAGCAAAGCACAACTTGTGTACAACAGAAGTTCACTTAAGGCCGTAGAAAACGGCAGAACTAAGGATGGAACTGTGCCATGCCACAGAGTTCTAGACTGGTGGGTGAAGAACAGAGTTGGCCAACGGTTCTTAAAATTGTGGTGACGTACAAGTCTTTGCCAGCCCTGCCCCCCCTCCTGGTGCAGAAGTTCCACATGATTCCCAGGGCTCTGGTAAGCAGCCAGCCCTGTGCTGCAGTGTCACTAGCAGAGTTCGGTGTGCTGTGGATCGCGGTAAGCTGCCCAAGGTTTGCAGTCGCATTCAGATCACTTGCAGTATGTGTCTTGCTGAAGAACATTCCTGTTCTGTGTATTGCGCAACCAGGTAAACCTGACAGAGCGGTTAGTGGGGTGTCTTTCAGGGTAATGTGCTTTGCCTGCCTCACAAGAGTATTTTTCTCCATCTGTTGTAGGTCAATGCACAAACTGGCCCAGTTGGAAAGACTTGACCTAGGCAATAATGAATTCAGTGAGCTGGTAAGCACGCGCATTTTCTAAGCTTGTTAAGTATTCTCCGAAAGATTATTTCTTCTGCTCTGTTTTTGGGAATGTCCAGGCACATTTGCATTTACTAAACATAAAAAAAAAAAAAAAAAACCTAGGAGTTGAAGTAATTGGGGAGATAGTGAGCCATCGAGAACTGGGTTAGGTTGCATTTAAACAAATAGTGGGGTGGAAGCCGATGCCTAGTGTCAGTTTTGAGCAACTTCATGTCAAGCACCATGTTCAGGGTGCCCCATATGTGCCTCATTTAATCATGACTTGATGTGTTGCCATTTTAACTTTATGGAAAGGAACTTGAAGAGGCTACTGGCAGATGTAGCTGCTTGGACAGAATTTAGGCAGAGACTTGGCCGACTGCAAAAGTCCATGTTGTAAAGATATCTTTGCAGGAAGCCTCCTGGCAACATAAGAAAGGAGTCAGCAGCGATGCTCTATTTCCAGTGGTCATGAAAGTGTCTTGCTAATATATCGCTGCCTCACTCTTAGCAAGAGCGACTCTCTACTTGCTCTTCTGAGGTTCAGTGTTTGTAAAAAGCATGCAAGACATCAAATCTCAAGTGCATGTAGAAAATGAACGCTCCTCCATGCTAAACCTCAGAACTCTTCCCCCTGGCTGTCTTGCAACTTCAGAGCATGTGGAACTAGGGGTTGTTTGCCGTCAAGAAGGTTTAATGATACATGAAGAGAATTTTCCCAGGTAAAAGGCATACGATGCCATGGGCAGGAAGAGGGATCAAACTGTACTCTGTCGCTCAACAGCGGCACTCGTAAGAAGAATCCTCAGATGGTTCTTTTAGTGACACATTGTAAAAATGCAAAGTGGAGCGTCGAGGCCTCTCAAACCCTCGTGAGGATGAAAGGTGCACGAGGAATAATGTAGATACCCTAAATGAAGTTCGAAGTAGAAATATTAACTTGTGGATGAAAACTTCTGGTGAAATGAAATATCATGTTTCCAACAGCAGCATCCACAAAGAAGAAATATTGGGCAGAATTCTAGAGATGTAGTGGATTAAAGGTTAAAGTGGATTAATTTAAACAATTAAAGAATTTAATTGTTTTTATATTTTTTTTTCTTGATATAAAATTCAAAAATGACATTTAAGAAAATTTAGAAAGTTAAAGAGGTGTAAACATGATAATGAATTTCATCTATAGCCCTCCAGCTCCACATAATCTTGTGAACAGTTCTTGGTCTGTCTCCCTTCTACCTCTCTTTCTCTCTTTTGAAGTAAAGTGAGTATTGTCTGAGGTCAGGCCAAAAGAGGGAACCATTAAATTATTCAATTGTTGTGTAGAGCTGGACAACGTCAACCATCAACATCGTCTCTGAGCCCAGAGTGTGCAATCTTCTGAGTGTCACAGAACCACTCAGAACTTCCCAGCTGTAGCTCAACAGTCAGGGACATGGAAATAGATTCATCGTCCTGGCTCGAAAGTTCTGCGGCATAACTTCCGAGCAGACGTGTCCAAGGCATTAAGACTCATGTTGCTCCTGAACTAAAAAGACCCCAGAAGCAAAGAACAGGGTGAAAGAGGCAGAAAAATGGAGCCAGTGAGAGTAGAGCTCAGGGGACAAAGCGAGGCTGGATGGATCCAACGATTGAGTGAAGCCTGGCGGGGCCTCTGCCCCATCCAGCTCAAACGTGCAGCTCCATGCAGAGGTTCCCTGGTCTCCACCCCACTCCTGTCCCTCACACGCGCGCGCACACACACACACACACAACCCTAAATAGCTGAGTCAGGGAGAAAGATCCTAGGCAGACGCTGACTTCCTTCTAATCCTGTGCTATTCAAGCAGGAAATGCACTGGAGAAGTAAGACTTGAAATGTCACTGTAAATCCGGTGGAGTGCATATTTGCTATGGATGTCTTCCCAGGCAGACCTGCCTGCAAAGTTGGAATTGCAGTATGCATTCTGTTTGCACCGATGCATCATTATGGAATTCAAACAGGTTTCTTACAAGCATTAAAACTGATTGGCTTTCTTTGCTGCTTCAGGAAGACCGTCGCTTGTTAACTATAAAATAGTGGGTTCAAAACTAAACTTATGAGAAAAGCTAGGCATTTCATCATATCAAATTTGATACATACAAAATAACATATGCACCATATTTGAGTTACAAAGCACAACGAAATGTACCCTGGGAGCCTGCCACTGTGTTCAGATAAACTACCTGCTGCCAGCAAACTCCACGCTGCCGCTCTTCCCCAGACTCATCATTCTGTCCTGTCCCGCGAGAGAGCCATAATCTTAAATTTTTAACATCTTCTCTCCTTATCTTCAACGGTAGCCACAATTGTGAATTTTGTCCGACCTTGCCTTGATATATTTTCTCCTATGGATGTGTCTCTAAGTACAATATTGCTACACTTGGCTTTTTCTCAAGTTTCTATGAACTGACTTACATGTTACCACTTGCATGCCTCTCCTTACTGGCACGGACAATGTCTTCAGAAGAGTTCTTCACTATTATCCTGTTGTTTGAATATCCCTATATGTCCACACTCAAAAGATTTCACCTAAGGCATATATTTAGAAGTGGGATTTCTTAGTCATAAGTTTTGGATATGTTCATCTGTGAGACTAACGCTTTTCTTTTATGAGGAGAGTTGTTGTTTGCCAGTAACACCTTTGCCAAGGCTTGACTCTGCCAGACTTGATTTTTACAAATACAGTGGCTACAAACTGGCACTTTGTCATGATCTACGTTGGCATATCCCACATTTCTAATGATATTGACCATTTTTCCACGTTGGTGGAAGTTTCTGTTGCCTCTTCTGTGAAATTCCTGTTTATGGCTTTTTTTTTTTTTTTTTTGTCCAGTTTTCTACTGGCTCTCTTTCCCTCGTAGAGATGCAGACGTTGGCACTCGGATGCAACAGTATATATTCTATCCATAGTTTACACGCTAGTCCTGTGTTGGACACAGGGGCTGCATGTGTCTTCTTGAGTTCTGTACAGAGTCTTTATATCTACAGGATATCTTTTCACTAGCAGAGTTTCTTCTTTATATAAAAAAAAAAAAAAAAATTCCATAATGCTTCCTTGACCACAAGTTGAGAGATCTCATTTCGCACAGTCAAGTACAATTTCCATCTGAGAATAATTTTGACAGTTTCTGTATTATTTTTCTCATATTCTATTTTGTATATTTTGTATTGTATACTTTATGTATCATTTATTAAGTAGTCTCTCTTTTTACACAAATATCGCGTTCTCTGCCTCTAACACAAAAGTACATACTCAATCCCAGATGTTACCCTTTAACAAAATTCCTACACCTTTATAGCACACTTTATTCACTACTAAGCTATTCCCTGGGTACCAAACTAAGAAATTAGGACAAAACATTGACTGATAGGACAATTATCTCTAAAATAAGCGCCTGGACATTTATTTTTCTTATGAATTTTAGAATTAATTTATTAAATTTCTCAAGAAGAAAGGCTGTTGGCATTTGGTTTTATTGTTGTTTGGTTTGGTTTAACTGTTTGTTTGTCTGGTACACGGTCTCACTAGGCAGCTTGTGCTTATAGTGGTCCTGCTGTCCCAGTTTTGCCAGCACTGGAATTACAGGCATGCACCACCATTCCCGGATTAAGCGGTGGGCAGGGCACACCCAGCATGCAGTACCAGGGATCAAACTCAGGTCCTTGAGCTTGCCTGGCAGGCTTTTAGACTTCTATGCTGACTCCCTGCCCAGCTGTTGGCATTTAAATAGGAAAGCATTGATCAGATAACCCAGTATTTTGGGTTGCTAAAGGAAAATTGGCATTTTATGGTTTTGAATCATTTTATGAATCAATATGTCATGTATCTCAGGTTATTCATCCATTTTAATATCTTTCGGCTAAGTGTTATTTTCTTCAAAATAGTTTCTGTATATTTTAGTTACTTTATTACCAAATACCTTATCTTTTTGTTGCAGTGATAATGTGGTTCTTCAAAAATTATGATCTGTAACCATATGATACAATAGTATTGTTTGACTTCACTCCTTAATTTAAATCCATATCTAACCATCTACTAAGCCCACCTATTATTAGTAGAAGGAATTTTCTACTCATACCTCAGTAATTCCTTTTTTTTTTGCATTTTATTTTATTTTATTATTGTTTAAATTTAACAATGGTTATATTACATATTTTCATCATCAGATCAGTTTAGATTAATACATATAGGTATATAAGATTGATCAAACAATTAAACATTAACCCTTCTAAATCAACATTATTTTTTTTTCTTTTCTCCTTTCTTTTCTTTGAAAGTTGACATATTGCATATTGTCCTCACAATCATTCTACAGAG